>JAQBSW010012363.1:0-17003 GCA_029291075.1 Eudiplozoon nipponicum | reverse complement strand
AGCCTCCCTAAATGGCTATGGGTTTATTACAGGAAATATTGGAAATTTGGAAGACGCACTCTTCTAAACGCATGTTTATTACAGCAGCAGTAGAGTCAACTTAATAAGAAACATTTTGCATTGAGACTTCATAAAATACCACGAGATTAAATTTTATATCTACGCTGACTTTTAAATATAATTCAGGCCCCGTTTCAAAAAAAACTTGTTACAAGATACGCCATACGTAATATATGGTCGCATATATTTGACTCTCAACATCCAATAATATATTGTTGTATATTAGACTTACTGATATGATAACCGTTGTCGGTGTAAACTAAAATTTGAGGTTTTTCTGAAGATTGACATATATAGAATGTTTTTTCTAAATTTTGGTTAATTTTATTTATCCCTAATATTAAGTTGTTTGGAGTCTACGAATTTGGTACTTAATAAATTTAGCAAATTTAGCAAATTCATGAAGTTGGCTTGTCAACTGGTTTAATACAAATTGATTCGGAAGATTGCGTTATCGAATTATCTCACATCTATTGACCAAGAAATTTTTTATAGTCCTTGCTTATAATTAGATCACCAATAAGCATTAAATATGCGTGTACATACGGTAATACCTATTGTTCATGCTTAAATTAGCATATCTTTTTGGAACTAGTTGAACAATCTTATATAACAAGGGTACTTAGCCAACGAGCCAGAATTTTATATACATATATATAACATATATATATATATATATATATAATTAATCCCTATATAAAAAAAGTAATGAATAACGCGTTTATGATTTTTACTAGATCAGAATTCCTACTCTGTTTCTATCCAGCTATAATCCGAGCGTTTTGTCAACTTTCACTAAATTATATTATGGAACCCAAGTAAATATTTATTGATCACGCATATAGCGATAATGTTAAAAGAATGAACACAAACGAACTGTAATCTTCTTCCAATAATACACGCTCTGCACGGAATAATGACCAAATATTCGTACCATTGCTGTAAAATCTATAGCAAAAAATGTCAAAATTTCATTTAGCTTTAAACTTTATGACACTTTTTACAGAAGTACATTGCCAATAATTACTAGTCATTTATTTAAAAGAATTATATTTGGCTGTTAATATAAATATCAACCCATAAATTCATCTAAGTTTTACCATATGGTTAATACTTTTACTGCTCTTGTCGATATGCTTCCACTTATCTCTGTATTTCTTCGAATGTGAAAATTCACTGACAGTTGGGGGTTAATCAGCAAGTTGCACATAAAAACTCAAAAAATTCAACTAGTACACACAGCCTGAGTAGTTTGACACTTTTATTGCACTTTTAGGAGCCACATTTATTTTTTTCTAGATTTGCTGCCGATTATGGTTTAGCTCTACAGACCCATATTCAATACTAACAATATTTTAAAACGCCCCGGCTTGAAGCAAATGCCGTATGACGTCATAAAGTCAGTTAGGTGCCAAGATGGCAGAGAAAAGCACGGAAAATTTCGCTTTTTTAATTGGCGCTCCGCAAATTAATTTTGAATTTAATTTACGCAATATGTCGGTGAATTGTTCTTGAGCCGTTACAATATTTCCAATTATACAATCATCTCGGAATATTGCAGCTTTACCGTTTTAAGGATGAGCATGTGAGGTAATAAATTATCAGTTAACTTAAATAACGGTTGATTTATTCTTCAGTCCGGCAAATGATAAATGAATTTTGCGGTTATTTGGAATCTGAAAGCTAAATTAAAACGATACGTATTCCCGTAAATTAAAAGATGTATGCTTTGTTTATTTGGAATTTTTTCGTAAAATATTTTATTTATTTTTTTAATGGCTTAGCATTATGGATTGATTTTACTCCAATAATTTTGATTAATTATAGATATTTTAATATAGATAAAATATAAAATCTGACTTTGTTGTTTAGAATAAATTTACATGACCATAAAGATAGTCTGACAACAGAGTGATAACCTTCGTTGTTTATGTATTCCCAGCACACTTAATTTTTTTCTAAATACAAATAAATATTTGAGACGTAAGTGTCTAGTCACAGAGATAAAATATCGTAAACACGATAACTCATCAATGTGCAACTCATCATGAAAAACTTATTGTAAACGTTGGGTTGTCAGAATCAGCGTTGTGCCATGTATATATCATGCTTCATAATTAAAATCGAAATTATTATCTGATTTAAAAATATCGATAACCTGTTTCACAATCACCTGTGACTGGACTGGTTTGGTTAAGTTTTCTTTTCTGAGTGGCATATGTCTATCAAAATCGTACTGATACCGCCAAATTTTCTTGTTTGTGCTTATGTAAAGCAATTTAAAATTTAAAGATATATGATGTACACCTGCACAAAACAATCATTATCCATTCTTGATTCGTTTGCTGATTACTAGAACTTCGTTATTAACAGACACTCCATTTCTGTGATTTTAGAGGTCCAAAATTTCAGGCAAAAATTCTCCCTGCCCTATTTGAGATTTGTTCAAATTCAATATTCGCATAAGCATAATTTTTGTTGTTTAAGCAAAAATATTCTCTCCTTTTCATTTTCTCAGTTTGAGCAAAATGACGTAGATTGTTTGAAGTTTTTCGTTTTCAGAAACAGTTTCAAGCATTTTTTGCGTGCGCTTGAACCATTAAATGTGTTTTAAGTAAAAACTATTCCTGCATGAAAATTGGCGTCGCCACATTAAATTTCTTCAATATTATTAAAGTTATTTATCTTCCCTAAGATTTCCTAACAAAACGTCATGATTAACGAAGTAGCTCAACAGTTACAATTTATTCGTCCTGTTATATGTAAAACATGTTTCGCATTATGACTAGATTGGCTGTGTGCATTTAAATCCTCATGTATATCTAGTAATACAATATTGAGTGTTTTCGTTACCTTTAAATATGTATATTTAATCCTTCACAATTATAGACGTATACGCGTACCCAAGGCATCTCCGTTAGATGAATGTAAACACATTTGAAGATATTTCATGATCGGATAAGAATTTATAATAACGTATAACTGCAAACAACGCTACTTACACTTTGATAGTAATTTGCTTACCAATTGAATGAGTAAACTATTTATCAATTTATATTTGATTATTTCATTTTTTTGCGTGAATTAATTTATAGGTCAGGAAAGCAATTCTTAATGTTTGTCGATGCTTCTTATTGCCGAAGTGCACGACATCTGATAACTATTTATTTAAGAACTATTTGCTTATCTAGGCTCAGAAAGCCAACTCTTCCAGAACATTAATTTAAGTTATATTCTCATGCAGATGATTTAGCTAGTTTTATTTATTTTGTGGCATTTCTTGCACATGTCTATTCAGTGGTAAACATACTGCATTTGTTTGTTTTCCATCATTGACTTATGCGCGTAACAGATAATCACCTGTAGGTCTGTAATAATTTGAATATTTGATAGTTCTAGTTGCACGAAGTGCATGTCTCCTTTATTGGTGGTCTATGACTGGTTCGTTCACTTCAACGTGTTTCATATCCAAGGATAAGGTCGGATTTTCGATAATTACCGTTTGAATCAAAGCAATTATTGTAATAAACATCCAGCATTCAATGCTTGCCTGATTACTGCATCTATGTCTAGCCAAGCTTGAATTCGTTTCTTGCCATGCGATTATTTGTTGTTGCCCGGTAGTTTGCTGATCTGGCTTTGGCGTTGCAGAAATCGTAGCTAATATTCAATTTGACACCGTGTGTAGAGGTGCATTTTATATGCTGGCGCAATATTTGTGGCCAGGCGAATTTTGTATTCTGCATAAAAACAATTTAATGTTTGAGGTATCGTGCTTATAAAAATTTAAAGCATATTTACGAACTTGTGTTGTGTAGAATGAAAAAAATATCATTGAGTCCAAGTGTTGCTATCCGTGAGTTTTTCAACTAGTAATTTCTATTTAAATAGATTGTATCACTTCTCCCTGGATCGAATTCATAAACAGGTCTCGAAGAGTATAATTGATTGGCCAGTTTGAAATTCAAGCTATGTACATGCTTCCGTCGATAAATTTGAAATTGTAATGAAAAAAATTTTAAAGAGAAATAAGACGGGTATTCAGTATTGTCTAAACCTAGAAGTGATAAATATGTGTGCTAATTCTGATGAAGGTTGGAATTTATTTCATCATGCAGTTTATACTTTTGGTAAATATTGATATTAGACAATTTATTTCGAAAATTATTTGGGTAGTCCGTCTTTTTAATATTTTTCTTAAAACGAAGTCGCAGAGTTCATATGTTACCCTCGGTAAGTTTATTCGGAATATTGCTCATTGGCAGGCTATTTCAATTATGTACTACTTCATGGGTCTTTCTTATCGAGAAAAAAATTTAAATCAACTATCAAATTTATTAAACTGATTCATATTGTTCGATTCTTAGATGCTGCTCTTGCAAACAATAAGTTATTCTGTGTGCGTGTATTTACGATTTTTTGATTTTTACAAGATGAATTTTTTCACTAAGTTGTAAAATATCGAGAATGGTTTGTATCTCGATATAATATTATATTAAATATATTATATTATTTAATATTTCAAATGGGAGGGTGGTACATATACATTGGAAGAAGAATAGAAATACTGGTTAATAGGATCAAACTAAATGTGCTCCAGAAGTTGGCCAACAAAGCAATATCGCCAAATCACAATTTCATGATTCTATAATTCAAACACGTGAACTCAACTATTTATTGTCATTCCATAAAAAACATGGTCAAAGAAATTCTTTCTCAGTTCTTGAGCACGTTTAATCCGTAAAAATTTATAAGTAAACCGTGTATTCCACCAGCATATCATACACTATCTCTACAGATATCTCTAAATGTAACATCACCAAAAATAAATCCAAAAATACGGCATGAAATGCAGACCTACAGGCAAGGTAAAAAAGCAACAGGATGGAATTAACAAATGTAAAATTGGGAAATGAAAGGCCGTGTGATTTTCCCGACAACCACTTACTTTGGAGTGACGAAACAAAGGAAATTTGCTTCTCGTGAAACAATCCTGTGTATTAAACCATCGTGGGTGGTGGTATCAATTCGTTAAATCAAGTTAGCATGAATAAACATCCGATACAACATAACAAAAATACCGTCTGTATCACGTACTGACGTGTTTCGATCTTCCATGTATATCATCAGAGTACGACAGAACACTAACCCACCAAGGATCAAACGGCAATGTATATATATGGAAAGCAAGATAAGATATTCGGCTCGCACCTCAAGTAGTCTCGCATACACTGGTCCTGACTGTAAATGCCGGCTGAACAATTTCTATGCAGTCACGAACATAAAATTCTTGCAGATTCGCAACATAGATATAGGTAACGAAATTAAATAATCATTGAATACGCGGTTGGTGGTAACAAATATTTAAATTTTGCAAACATGAGGTAAACACAAATCTCATTTTGTTGAACCTGTCGTCTAATAACATAGCGAAACTACCATGAATCACACATTCTGACGCGTTTCGATCTTCCATGATCATCATCGGATTGAAACAAGAAAATTTCTTGCTTATTTTCCTGAAATAAGTATTATGTTGATCCCAGATCAGAATGAAATTAAATTTTGAAAATAAATAACTCAAAATGTACAAAAGATTAGTAACAAGCCCAAAATCCCAAACCACACATAGATGGCACGGGTAATAGAGCCCAAATAAACATGCATAATTTAATATCATTTTACTCTGCTAACACGACACGTATTTCACGTTTTTCTACAGTTATTCCTATTCATAATATTATGTTAATTCAGAATATATTGACCAAAAAAATTTGCCTAAGATATGAAATTATCTATTATTTTACTAAATAAATGTATGTTGATTTTTTCATACACATAATAGTAGACATTCTTTATAAATATATACTAATTATCGGTATGATCTAAGATTTGGAAAACGTACAAAATTTAATTAATCAGTTCGACTGGTTTCCTCATGAACCAGGATGCTTTTGGTACTCGGTCTTGCAACTCTTTCGATGCGTGAACAAACCCATTTATTATTCGTTCTTGCGCGCAAATATAAGCTATACACACATACACACACACACGTATTCGTTCCTTTAGTTCTTCCTTCAAGTGGCTTCGATTGGGTATTAATTTACATGTATAGTTCCACCTAACTATCCCCGATCTATTTTTATAACGCAGAAAGCATGCCACGTGGAGAAGTCATATTTAGTGAACTTACAATCTCAGGATTTCATTATTTATATTGTTCGTAAAATGGTTGACGTTGCATAAAATAGAGAATTCATTCATAGAAAAGATAACTGGATTGTCACAGTCAAGATTTGAACGAGGCTGCATTGTATTCAGATTCTTTTTATCCATCTCCTAAAAATTATTATTAAAAATGAATTAACAGTCATGCAAACACACAAGTGGTGATAGCTGTGCTGTTGGTCATTTGGTATCTTGTGCATACAAGTGAAAATTTTAGCAACTGCTGCAAAATATTCAACTCCATTATTTAAATCAAAGTTGCGGGATTGATATAACCGTTAAATCCTTTATGTGTACATCTCCTCGTATAACTGGCATAAAAGTCTATCGCAGTATAATTAGATTAATAATCGGAGCATTGATAGTCATTAACTTTAAAACTGAATACATTTCATGCAAAATGTTAAAATATTACAAATAGAAGTTCAACCCGAACCACTTTGGTGCATAGTGAAGTATAGTTTCTGACTGTCTGTCAATTGTGCTATTATTTCTAATTTTAAATTAGGTTTTTAAAAAAAATTATTCGTGCATCGTTTAATTATAATGTTATTCAAGTCTTTCCGTTATCCTTCTATTTCAATTTTGAATATTTCAAATTGCAAGAACATTATTTACCTGTATTTATATTTTTTATTTTATAAAAAAATCTTAGCTACATTGTTCTAAAAATAAATTTTCAAGAAAACACTTATCAATTTATTCACAAGGCTTCCTTTAGATTGTATTCAATGAACCATTTGTGTTACTGCGGTTAAAATTTTTACGTCATTGTGAGCTCATCTTCTTCAATTTTATTTCCAATTTTCCATTCGTGATATAAGGTGGATTGCACCTTGGTGTAGGTGTGTTCTTGTTTCAAATATGCGATGAATCGTAGTATATACATATATATATATATATATATATATATATATATATATATATATATATATCATTAACATGATATTTTAATCAACTGACCACAAATTGCAAAACCCAAGAAAAAATTTACTAGCATCTAGACTACACAAAACACCCACTCAACAAACATTCGATCAGATTAAATATTGTTTGTTGCGGAGAACTAATATATATGCAAGTATGTATTAGGTGTTGCGAACCTAATAACAAATTAGTTCAGCTGTGACCAGAAGGATAAACCAAAGAAAGCATGAATGGAAAGTATAATCTCATGCACATTCGTTTCGTGCTTACTGGCGACAAATCAGTAGGTGCCGTTATTACGCCCTTTAACCACTATATATTTGGGTGAGGAATGTGGGATAATAGGACGGAACTATATCATAGACGAATGTGTAAACCTGTATTAGTGAAGCTAACATCATATAAAGTCTCGAAAATGCGACTTCTACGCTAACTCACTCTATATAATATATAAACCGAGTCTGTAATGGATACTAAAACAATGGCTATAGTGTCAGTAACCGACACCAACATAATAGTACCAAAAAGGTACAAGGTACTGACACTATGGTTGCTGAGTCGGTACATGTTACCAACATGATGGGTATCAATTGGTGCTTTAGTTCACTGAAATTGAGAATTAAAACTATTACAGAACACATGTTACTCCAGTAAAACCATACACTCTGGCCTTGATCGATATCAGTTATCAAATTTCGCAGCAAGCATAACATCATTGAATTCAATGTATACCAGTTAAATACTGTTCGTTGCGGAGGACTAATATATATGCAAGTATGTATTATGTGTGGCAAACCTAGTAACAAATTAGTTCAATTGTGATCAGTAGGATAATCCAAAGACAGCACAAACGGAAAGTATAATCTCATACACATTCGTTTCGAGCTTACTGGCGACTCATCAGTAGGAATAAGCATGAGATTATACTTTCCTTTCATACTGTCTTTTGTTTATCCTTCTGGTTACAACTGAACTAATTTGTTACTAGGCTCGCAACACTTAATACATACTTGTATTCGATCAGATTCTTTAAATCAAGTTTGCGAGCTTGAAGTAAACATCATTCCCGTTGTATTTAACCAGTCCTTGAACAACGGAGCAAAACTACCACCAGTCGCACGCACTGACTCCTTTAGACCTCCTATGATCAGCATCAGAGTAAGACGGCACACTGACTAGTAAGGATCAAACTGCATTGAATATATATGGAAAGAAAAATTTTGATATGCGGCTCTCACCTCTAGTAGTCTCACATACATTGTGCTCGACTGGAAATGTCGGCCTCACGATTTCTATGCAGTCACGAACATATATATATATATATATATATATATATATAGTACAATAAAATGGCTGATTGTGCGGTGGTGGCAAAAACACACTGGGAGGAAACATTTTTACATGTAACAGTCAAAAATGCAAACAGTAGGTTTACTCTTAATCCATCAAAGCAAGAATGACCAGATCCAAGTCATCACTTTGCAATACAGCGAGGGAGACATCTAAATGAAAACAGACACACACACAGATACATATGCATATACGTTTATTAATCAGACCAAACGAAACATAGGGGTAAAACTGAGTGAGACTAGTTGCCAACCGCATAATCAAATGAAACACCAGGATGTGTATAAATTGAAGATTTTAAAGTGAAGTTTTGTACTCGAGATAAATTAATGTTTTTCTCCTAATAAGATATATATATATATATATATATATATATATATATATATATATATATAACATGCTGCTAACTCGGCAGTCTGTTGATCTTCTCAATGAAAACAGTAAGAACAATAATTGAAGGCAATAACACAATCCATCAATTATTAAACGTAACGTTCTATATGTAATCTTGAGTAATCTAAATAACATTTCGAGAGTTTATCACATATTACGATGGGGGCCAATCATAAATACTGTTAATAAATATTTAAACAAATTAAAAAACTGTTTTAAAAAATGGCCTTATATACGATAATGAGGAGTATTCATAATCTAACATCACGAACATAATTAAATTGAAAATCTTATGTTCTACATGCTATAATAAAATGACTAAACATTAACCAAAGTTATATATATATATATATATATATATATATATATATACTCAAATGTTGTCATTAGAATCTATATATAGGAAAAGCAATTCATCAAGTCAACCAGTTTCACTCTCATTCGCCAATCATCTACTATTTTTACGACTGCTGTGCCATATTTGCTTCAGTCTCACAACTCATCCACTGAGGCCCAAACGTGAGGCGCTAAATAAACTTTTTCCGGTTTTATAGTTTAGTTGGCGTTCAGATTTCCCTTCAAATCGTGCTCATCTGGAATGCATTTAAACTAAACTCTTATTATAGAACTGACAATATATCGCCTATGTATTTTATATTAAATTGAAGTAAATTGACAGTATGTTTTTTTTATGTTGTCGGCAAAAGTCACCTAACGCAGTTCACGTTTTAGAAGTGTTTCACCTATGTTGGCAATTATGATGTACTTGCATGAATTGCCGCCATTACTTACAAAGTGATAGGTTATTCTTAACTTTTTATCGAATAACTATTTATAAATTATGTCCTGCTGCATCTTCAAACTGTGTAGAGACTCGAAGATAACGTCTTAATTTAGTTTGTAAATTGTTTATTTCCTCCTGACTTCAATGTTTTGTTTATTTTTGGTTATGCAAGAGAATTGGTGTCCTATAAGCTTTTACCTATGTCGGACATTTTAATTTTATTTGTATAACGTGTTATTCAGAACAGTATTAATGTTAATTTTGTGAAAGGTTTTTATGTAAATTTTTCTTCAGGTAAACGTCAAGCAGAATTTTATAGTTATTACGTTGGTGTATTAGTTATCTTGATTGCTTACTTTTTAATAAACGTCATTTTATTCCGCTTTAATTGAACAAAAATAAAAGATTATTTTTGTGTTACGCATAGAATTATAATATAAAATTATATTTACCCAATTTTAAAAGCTTGCATCTAATTGTACTCTTGTTTTATGAAATCAAGACTTACATAGTAAATTATGACCTTTCCTATTTTGAAGGTGATTTTGCGGTATGACTTCGAAAACAACGGTAATGATTTATTGGTAGTGAAATTTTTTTTAAATAATTAAACTCATAAATGCTCGATAAAACGCTCTAAAATGGGCAAAGCTATAACGAAGACGTCCTTTTAAGTGAAGGCAGGAGATTTTGCTAAATAATCCTAGAAGCGACTTTGAAATCTGATACATTGAAGTATAAAGTAATAAGAAACATATATTTGGCTTTAGTGTGCCGTAATTGTTTACATTATTTGTGATAAATTGCATAAACTAAACACGAATCCATAATAATAATAATAATAATAATAATACAACAGCTGTAATGTGGAGTAAATGCTACCTTGGGTTGAACTAACTGATATGTTTCGAACTTTAATTTCCATAATTAGAGCAAGGGAGTACTTTCTTTATGTATTGATTGTTATAAAGTCTTTTATACAGTTATTGATCTTAGTGGTTACACATAATCAATACTTGTCATTGTCCTAAAACAACCTATCTAAAAAAGAATAAAATTTCCTTAAGATTAATGCCGTTACTTGCGAAACAAGCGACCGTGATTTATAATTTTCCTATATTAAAAAGAAAAATTTAACTGAAATTTTTGAAACGGTTAGTTTAAATCAAACAAAATAGAAACATCGTGATTGAAATATGTCCTATTAAAACAAATCAATGAATTGAATCAAAATTGAATCAATAATTGGATATACTTTTTTATTCCACTCGACTGTTCAGACGATTTGTCTGTCACTGATCCTTTGTTTCTCTTTTAAATCAATTGAAAATTCATTAAAAAATTGAATTTAAAATAAAAAGAACGACTGATATATCGGAAATGTTTCCATACATAAAAAATTAAAAAGATGAATTTCATGATTTCAGCTATGAACTAAGCATGGAGAAATGTAGAAAGGCAATTACTACAGTAAGCCGGTTTCGTTCATCACGTTTTTTCCAAACGTTATTGCGGACATGGCACGGACATGGGCACATCTGCTTCGAAAACTGTTGCTCCAACCAATGTGTCACTCTGCCGCACGTACGTGGTAGTTCCCAATAAGGACGAAACCGGTCTCCTGGATGAATTGCCTTTTCTACAATAAACACTGTTCACTGTATACTGACAAGTGTTTGCATATATTGAGACTGATGTTTATATAAATATTGCAACCTTGATTTAAGTAACTGATATCACTACCGGCTCAATGATTCCAGATTCCGAAGCAGACGTGCCCAGGTTCAAGCCCTGTCTGCGGTAAATTCTGGCCAGTACGTGATGAGTTCCCAATAAGGACGAAACCGGTCTCCTGGATGAATTGCCTTTTCTACACTATACAATTCTCAGATTATACTGACTAAATGTGTGTACTTAATGGGTCTGCCGTTTATATCAAGTTTGCAACCGTGATTAAATTAAATGTAATAACCGCCCACGCAACCAATGTTCGTTTAATTATGTAAACGTTCATATTTACTGTGTGCAAAAACAAAAAGAAATTTTATCAGATAAAAGAAACGTTTCTTTCGCATAGTCTCCTCGAATATCTACTAACGAACATATCTTTATATATAAATTGGAAAGCAAAAGATATAGAAAATTAGTAGATATTTGAGGAGACAATGCGAAAGAAACGTTTCATATATCTGATAAAATTTCATTTTGTTTTTGCACACAGGAAGGGTTAAATGAATTTTCTTAAAGCTCGCATTTCAAAAAAAAATAGTTTTAGTTTATAATGTTTATCGTTTGAACAAATTTAAGTTTTTCTAAATTGTGTGCTTTCCAGTAATACACTTTTTGTATTAGGAAGAGAAAACATTTTATTTAAAGTGGAAAATAGTCTTTTAGTTCGATAATATTCAGCTACGCTTTATAAACTTTAGTTTATACACATCCTTGGTTATCATTTGACAATGTGTATGGCAACTAGTCTGATTTTGCGTTTTACTTCCATTTAATTTTGGGCTGATTTTTTGGTGCATATGCGCATATGTTTGCGTAGACGTGTCTGAGTTTGTTTAGGTGCCATTCTCGTTGTATTGCAAGGGATTATTGAGATTTGGTCATTCTTGTATTAATTCATTGAGTTTTGACCAAGTTTTCGCTTTGGTGGCTGTTACGTTGATGAATGTATTTTACTCGGATGTCGTCTTTTGTTTCGTCTTGTTCTAAAATTTCAATCTATCGTCTTGGTAACAGCGCAGGATGTGCAGTATTCATTGTTGAATAAACACATTGTTAAGTAACTTCTGTCAACAATGTTAACAGTGGTGGCGATGCTGAAATTTTCTTCTTCAGTTTGTTGCAAATCCGATTGAATGCTTGTCGAGGCTAGTTCAGTGTGTATGCGAGCTTGCTTGGATACCAGTTAACTTTTATTGAGTTGTTCGATTCGTGGCCAGTCAATTAAAATTTCATGTTGATGTAACTTTTAAAGGTGTATTGCGGGTTCTTGTTCGTTTATATAAAGAGCTTCGTGGACCTTAATTTTTGTATAATTGAAAAATTCGTCAAATTGGCTGGTTGCCCCGTATCAAATATATACTCTGAGATGGCTCGTTTTTCGACGGTACTAGTCCTTTTTAATAATATTATGCGGTAAATTGTGCTGGATTCTTTTGATTGTTTGCTTTTTTCGTGTGTCCAATATATATATGCTATCTCACATACATGATAATGTATAGGCTATGTATGATTTGGAGAGAAATGGCCAATTTTGTTGGGCATCCAAACGCATGAATCTCTGTGTGCTGATTGTAATGTTTACCTTTGCACTGGGAAACTTCTTCTTTAGTGATTCGATTTAACCGCCGTGCAATTACTGAGGTAAGGAAGTCGCCATTAAATGGTACGTATAGGAAAACCTGTTCAACGTTATCCTCTCTATTACGAGTCGGATGTTGCCTGATTTTGACAACTTTGAACTGCTCCAGGTTGTTTACCTTTACTAAATTTCTCCTTTGGACGCCTAGTTCCTCCTCGATTTTTTTTCAATGCAGATAATCCTGATTCTGTTTCCTAGGTAGTTAAAAGGGCCCCTTTTTCAAGATTGTGTCAGTTTCCATTGTGATGAATGTATTTCTCAGTAAAAGTATATTTTCGATGTATTGTCAGTGTCAAATTACCATTTTCTTCTCGAATGAATTGCTGTCCACGAAAGGCGAAGCTTTGTCAATCTCTGCCTCAAAATCGGCTTCATTATCATATTTGAGTATTTCGGTTGGGTCTGCTACGTCTGCAATGAGTTATAATATATCATCCACATAACTATTCTTGAGTGCGCACTGGTAAATTATGAATTTCAGGTTTGTTTATTTTTAAGATAGTGCATGTACATATCTGTCAACAGAGGTGCATTTTAGCTGCCAAAATCTATAAAATTAAACTGACATTAAAATTCCATCTAAATAAAAATTACACTTTTTGTACATGAAAATATGAGGTTTTAAGATCATTTGTGTCGAAAAGAAAATATTGAATCTCATTCTTTATCAGGTTACACAAGATCGTCATGGATTTTAGATTAGAATTTTCGTAAAAAAAATGATGAGAACTAAAGGAGACTATTTTGTTTTCTAGGAAATTTTTTCCTTCAGTTCATGTTGAGGCTCGAAGGAGGCCTTGATATTGTTCGTGTTTATGATCTTTTGTAATAGTTCAAGTAGTTTGCAGAAAAACTCAGTTGGTGTAAGTTGCGGTGCGTAGATCCTTTGGTTTGCTGCACATTCTTGCAGTTATTCTCGACAGGTTTAGACTTTTGGAGTTCTTCTAAGAGTAATAATTTGATTTGGGAATCAGCCACTATAGATAAAACGTGTTATTCTATCTTTTTCAGAATAGCATTTACTATTGATTCAATATTTGTTGAATCATATTTATGTTTGTTGTCTGATTTGAATTTCGATTAATCATTTACGATCTCGGGCAATCCATAAGCGTCTGCCTCATGTATAAGACATCTTAATCATTTGTCTGGTGTGTCAAATCGTATAGTTTTGCCTGATTCTGGTTTTCTAGATTCATCCATATGTTTGATTGTGATAATATGGCTGACTTTGATATACTCTTTGTCTCGTACTAGTGCACCATCTGTCTCAAATTTCAGGCCTTGTTTATTGAATACCTGTGGCATGTTCAATTTTGTTAAATCATTGTAGAAATTTTCTGTTACAACTTGAATGCCAATGATGTCGCATTCGACTAGGTTTCTCTTAATGATGTAAAAAAATTTCCTGATGATTTGACAAGATCACTTCTCAATAATTATGAATAAATACTTCAGAATTACTATGAAATATTGATTGGGGGTGGGTTTCCATTTCTTTGTCAGATGTCATTCTCGTCATCATTTCTATCTTCGTTGTAAAACGTGCAAGTTGGCGACCGAGTGTTTGAATGTGTCGCTCTGCATTTTGCAGTATTGATAGATTTTCCACGGTGGAATATTGCAATAAGCGGCTTCTCGCTTTCTCGTTGATTTCTTGTTATTTCTCTTGTGGGTTAAAGGAATCCTTTTTGCAGAACGTCTAGTTTTAAACGCGATTTGAATTACTTAATTTCGTGCAGAAATTTGGCACTCAAACACTTAGCTGCTATACATATTCCGAAACGTTCAAATTCTCAACAACCATTGTTTTCATCAACTGGCCTTGAAACGCACAACACAACAACAATTTACTGGCATCCAGGCGTGTCCCAGCACCCACTAGACCTGCCTCAACATACATCCGATCGGATTGAAAACACACTGAAGAAGAAAAACACCTGCACAAACGGCACCATTACTATCGTTAACAGTGAAAGAAATAGCCCAGAATTATGTTTGTTTAATAAAGCAGTCCGCACTACCTGCTCTATTAACAAGGGGGCCGTATAAATTTTAAGAAGGAGGAGGAACGGCAGATGACATACAGGGAAAACACTTTAGAACGTAACAACTAACTAAGCGCACAACTTGTCGAAACGCAATCCACCATTAAAAGAATGATAAAGATTTCAAACATCACTCTGAATCAGAGAGAGAGAGAGAGTGGCCTATACACGCACACAGACGTATATATGTATTATTCGTATACAAAATGAACCAACAGTGAAGCTAAATCGAAATTGACTAGTTACACCCATTTAATCAATTGAAACTAGGTGTATAAACGATATATTGTGAAGTCTTGCTGAATATTCTCGCAAAAAACGGTCATTATCCCCTTCGTTATCAAATGTGTACTCTTCCTAATTATATATATATATATATATATATCCGCAGTATAAACAGAATAAATTATGAGGTGCAAACACAATTAATCATGTCGAACGATTTTAGTCTTATAGTATGATCGTAAATTACTTGCCACAATTTTCCACGACCGCAGCTTCAAACATTTACTCGATTTTAAATATTTTCTTTTTATATGAGACTGCATATCTTATAAGTTATATGAATAATATGAACACTGATCGTGTAAGTACCCATGGGAAAAAGTTAAATAATATAAATTTTGAATATTCTAACAACTCTCTAAGTTCAAATGTACTTGATTTGTTCAAAACTATGCACATTTTAAATCATTTTCTATTCTTCTTTTGTTGTATTTGCTAGCAGTGTGTTGTACATAGCAGAACTTGAGTCTTCTGTTGGTTGAAAATTGTCCTATTATCCTTTCGATCAGAAGCATTACTTTTGTTTCATCTCCCTCGAATCCAGTGCTACTAAACAAGTAGCTGGATATTTGAATGAAGAACTACCGCTTGATTTTCGTTTTATGACCGTTTTTAAATTTGACTCATTGATTGTGGGCGTTATTTTCCATGTGATACTAGATTACAAGAACGACCGGTTCCAACCACGAGTACAATGAACGCCCTCTACAAAGAGACGCAATCTGGTTAACTAAGTGTTTAAAGCTATTTAGCGAGATGTATGTATTTTTGACTTCCCCTATATTGGTTGGGTCGTTTATGCGGATTCCCTCAGAATCGTTTCTTAGAGTGTCATCCAGGCGAGACTTAATTATCCCTACCTCCACAGTCAAGGTGTTCATTATTGCAGTCAATACTAATACTAAGTTTTCCAATTCGTCAGAAGCCATTTGTTATCTTTACACTAGTGCTTCATTTTTAATCAATTATATATAGGATTTTGCTCGTATAAAGCTCAGTAAGTAAAAAATACAAATATTTATTATGTTATGATCACTTCTGCGGCTCCACGTCTGCTTCCATTATTCTGATGACTGCATCATCATAATTTGCGCGCTTCTGCGAGGACTTTCTGGTAAATTTATGCCAGGTCTATTTAGGATCCTTAGTGCGTTCTCGGTCTCGGATTTGGCTATTACCACACGTATGATTGAATAACAAATATCGCCAACCATATGCTTACCCAGTTAGATTTCTGCCATATACATAGCGCATGCAAGCAGAGTCATTCCCTGTTACTCTTACGTTGAATAAATATATATTGTGGACATAAAATAAATATCCATTTAACTATTGTATCAAGTCGTCTAACATAATCAGAAAAACTTTCGTTACATATAGAAACCTGTGTTGACTCCCTTGAACATTTTAAAACACGATATAAATCTGAACAATGGTGAATAAATTTAAATATCCCCCAATTATCCTACATTTATTGACCAAATTGATAGTGGGCATAGGACGTTATTCCGGCTCCTACTGATGAGTCGCCAGTAAGCACGAAATGACTGTGCACATG
>JAQBSW010012362.1:0-17005 GCA_029291075.1 Eudiplozoon nipponicum | reverse complement strand
AATACAGTTTGTTGCGGAGAACTAGTATATATGCATGTATTAGGTGTTGCGAAACTAGTAACAAATTAGTTCAGTTGTGACCAGAAGGATAAACCTAAGACAGCATGAACGGAAAGTATAATCTCATGCACATTCGTTTCGTGCTTACTGGCGATTCATCAGTAGATACATTGTATTAACACTATGGTTTCCGAGTCGGTACATGATTCCAACATAATGGATATCAATTTATGCTATAGTTCACCGAAATTGAGAATTACAACAATTTCTGAACACTCGTTACTCCAGTTAATCCATACACTCTGGCCTTGATCGATATCAGTTATGACATTTCGCGGTAAGCATGACATCATTCAATTCAATATATAACAGTTAAATACTGTTTCTCGGTAGAATAGAATAGAATAGAATAGAATAGAATAGAATAGAATAGAATAGAATAGAATAGAATAGAATAGAATAGAATAGAATAGAATAGAATAGAATAGAATAGAATAGAATAGAATAGAATAGAATAGAATAGAATAGAATAGAATAGAATAGAATAGAATAGAATAGAATAGAATAGAATAGAATAGAATAGAATAGAATAGAATAGAATAGAATAGAATAGAATAGAATAGAATAGAATAGAATAGAATAGAATAGAATAGAATAGAATAGAATAGAATAGAATAGAATAGAATAGAATAGAATAGAATAGAATAGAATAGAATAGAATAGAATAGAATAGAATAGAATAGAATAGAATAGAATAGAATAGAATAGAATAGAATAGAATAGAATAGAATAGAATAGAATAGAATAGAATAGAATAGAATAGAATAGAATAGAATAGAATAGAATAGAATAGAATAGAATAGAATAGAATAGAATAGAATAGAATAGAATAGAATAGAATAGAATAGAATAGAATAGAATAGAATAGAATAGAATAGAATAGAATAGAATAGAATAGAATAGAATAGAATAGAATAGAATAGAATAGAATAGAATAGAATAGAATAGAATAGAATAGAATAGAATAGAATAGAATAGAATAGAATAGAATAGAATAGAATAGAATAGAATAGAATAGAATAGAATAGAATAGAATAGAATAGAATAGAATAGAATAGAATAGAATAGAATAGAATAGAATAGAATAGAATAGAATAGAATAGAATAGAATAGAATAGAATAGAATAGAATAGAATAGAATAGAATAGAATAGAATAGAATAGAATAGAATAGAATAGAATAGAATAGAATAGAATAGAATAGAATAGAATAGAATAGAATAGAATAGAATAGAATAGAATAGAATAGAATAGAATAGAATAGAATAGAATAGAATAGAATAGAATAGAATAGAATAGAATAGAATAGAATAGAATAGAATAGAATAGAATAGAATAGAATAGAATAGAATAGAATAGAATAGAATAGAATAGAATAGAATAGAATAGAATAGAATAGAATAGAATAGAATAGAATAGAATAGAATAGAATAGAATAGAATAGAATAGAATAGAATAGAATAGAATAGAATAGAATAGAATAGAATAGAATAGAATAGAATAGAATAGAATAGAATAGAATAGAATAGAATAGAATAGAATAGAATAGAATAGAATAGAATAGAATAGAATAGAATAGAATAGAATAGAATAGAATAGAATAGAATAGAATAGAATAGAATAGAATAGAATAGAATAGAATAGAATAGAATAGAATAGAATAGAATAGAATAGAATAGAATAGAATAGAATAGAATAGAATAGAATAGAATAGAATAGAATAGAATAGAATAGAATAGAATAGAATAGAATAGAATAGAATAGAATAGAATAGAATAGAATAGAATAGAATAGAATAGAATAGAATAGAATAGAATAGAATAGAATAGAATAGAATAGAATAGAATAGAATAGAATAGAATAGAATAGAATAGAATAGAATAGAATAGAATAGAATAGAATAGAATAGAATAGAATAGAATAGAATAGAATAGAATAGAATAGAATAGAATAGAATAGAATAGAATAGAATAGAATAGAATAGAATAGAATAGAATAGAATAGAATAGAATAGAATAGAATAGAATAGAATAGAATAGAATAGAATAGAATAGAATAGAATAGAATAGAATAGAATAGAATAGAATAGAATAGAATAGAATAGAATAGAATAGAATAGAATAGAATAGAATAGAATAGAATAGAATAGAATAGAATAGAATAGAATAGAATAGAATAGAATAGAATAGAATAGAATAGAATAGAATAGAATAGAATAGAATAGAATAGAATAGAATAGAATAGAATAGAATAGAATAGAATAGAATAGAATAGAATAGAATAGAATAGAATAGAATAGAATAGAATAGAATAGAATAGAATAGAATAGAATAGAATAGAATAGAATAGAATAGAATAGAATAGAATAGAATAGAATAGAATAGAATAGAATAGAATAGAATAGAATAGAATAGAATAGAATAGAATAGAATAGAATAGAATAGAATAGAATAGAATAGAATAGAATAGAATAGAATAGAATAGAATAGAATAGAATAGAATAGAATAGAATAGAATAGAATAGAATAGAATAGAATAGAATAGAATAGAATAGAATAGAATAGAATAGAATAGAATAGAATAGAATAGAATAGAATAGAATAGAATAGAATAGAATAGAATAGAATAGAATAGAATAGAATAGAATAGAATAGAATAGAATAGAATAGAATAGAATAGAATAGAATAGAATAGAATAGAATAGAATAGAATAGAATAGAATAGAATAGAATAGAATAGAATAGAATAGAATAGAATAGAATAGAATAGAATAGAATAGAATAGAATAGAATAGAATAGAATAGAATAGAATAGAATAGAATAGAATAGAATAGAATAGAATAGAATAGAATAGAATAGAATAGAATAGAATAGAATAGAATAGAATAGAATAGAATAGAATAGAATAGAATAGAATAGAATAGAATAGAATAGAATAGAATAGAATAGAATAGAATAGAATAGAATAGAATAGAATAGAATAGAATAGAATAGAATAGAATAGAATAGAATAGAATAGAATAGAATAGAATAGAATAGAATAGAATAGAATAGAATAGAATAGAATAGAATAGAATAGAATAGAATAGAATAGAATAGAATAGAATAGAATAGAATAGAATAGAATAGAATAGAATAGAATAGAATAGAATAGAATAGAATAGAATAGAATAGAATAGAATAGAATAGAATAGAATAGAATAGAATAGAATAGAATAGAATAGAATAGAATAGAATAGAATAGAATAGAATAGAATAGAATAGAATAGAATAGAATAGAATAGAATAGAATAGAATAGAATAGAATAGAATAGAATAGAATAGAATAGAATAGAATAGAATAGAATAGAATAGAATAGAATTGAATTGAATAGAGTAGAATAGAATAGAATAGAATAAAATAGAATAGAATATCTTTATTTGGATTCAAACCAAACATGCTCCATCAAATAGATAATAATCTTGAAAAATGTAAAATATTAAAAAAAGATACCACAGTGCATAAATAAAAGCAATTCGTCTCATTTAGATAAGTAGTTCTCTCCAGTTATAATGTTTAATATATCTGCCTCTGAAAATTTGGCTGTAATAATTATTATGATATAGGAAATGAGCGCATTTGTATTATTATCATTTATATAAAGTGTAATAGATTCATCATCGAAATAGGAAAAATTAAGGTATAATTCGAGTGTAACATTATGCAAAAAATTGGAACCATGACTAGCATTTGATGGTATGTACTGTTGACTATCATAATGATATGATGCATAATATTTCAATTTTAATAATACAGAACGTGGAAATAAAATCTCAAGAAGATATGTTGCTGATCACAATTATCCTTGTTTTTTATTCAACCATGAGAAAGTATTATCATAATCAAAATTTAAAATATCAGCAGGATTGTAGATTTTTTATAGTTCAATACATAACAATTTAAAACGACTGGTTAAATACAATGGGGTTGGCGTTTAGTTCAAGCTCCCAAACGTCATTTAAAGCAGCTTCTATCTTGTTGGACAATCACTTTTTTAATGGATTCCAAGTAGCGGCAGCATATTCTAGTATCGATCTAATCCAAATTATATACATTTTAAATTTTATATCATTCGATAAGATATTTATATATATTAGTGCCCATCTGTTCTTGGCACTGCCTACTTTCCTTTCAATATGTCTCAGCAGAAGCTGTACATTGAATGGTTATGTCTAACTCCTTATTTTCTTGCAGAAGTTTAATCTGAATAACATCATTAATCACAGCATCATGAAAATAAACACAATTAAATTCTGTTCTATTACCTATTTTTAAAGCTCTTCTCTTTTTACTGTTTATTCTCAGCCCTGGTATTATCAAATATCTATTTAAATCATACAAATCTAGTGTCACATTATTTTTGGAGAAGTCAACATTTTTTGGATCAATTGAAAAGATTATGTTTAAATCATTAGAAAATTTGCAAACTTGACTGTTAAGGATCTTAGTTTCTGAATGTTCAAATACGATATTAAATAAAATTGGCCCCAAACTTTATCCTTGTGGAATTCCAATTGTTATTCGTTTCGATTTTGATATCAAATCATTTACTTTAATACACCTTCTTCGATAATATATAATATCTGTGTAATCTACAAATAAATGAATCAAAATTCAATATATTAATCTTCTTTAAAATAGTATCAAAAGCGATAGAGTCAAAAAAACGATGAATGCATCTAACTTTTTCTCATCAGGTGTAATTACATGTTTCAACATAGAAAGCATATTAGTAATGGTCAATCTATCTTTCGTAAGGCCATGTTGGCTTGTATCAAAACCAACCGGCAACATACATTTTAAATAATCACTGGCGCACGTTGGCTAACTTACCTTTGGCATCGGTTTAGCTACTATCGTTAGAATATCGATTAGTAATTCCCCCATCTTCAAACATCTATTTGTAAAATTGCAGAGCGCATTCATAAAAGTTAAAGGTAATTGAAGTAGGTTATCAATAGTTATACTAAGGTGATCTTTTTGTCTTTTATTTTATTTTAAACATTAATTTTACTAATTCGTCACTGGCGATTACAAGTCCTGGTTCCTGGTCACCCGAAAGATTAGTTAGATCCATGAAATTGCTTTCATTCTGTGGATTACATATCAAATTGTCAAATACTACATCCAATTCACAGATAAATTCATACTCAATTTTATCCACAGGTAATATGCGCTTCAATTTCTCCTTATATTTTCTGGAGTCTGTGAGGAGTTTGAATCCTAGTATAGGGTTACTCTTCAGTTTACCTAAAATGATTCTTTCTGATCTTTGACGGATTATAAGTAGTGAGGAATTAATGTCATTGTCAATCAAATCTAAACTCATTTTTAAATACTAGATATTATTTTATTTTTATTATATTATCTCGT
Organism: Eudiplozoon nipponicum; assembly: GCA_029291075.1. Classification (NCBI taxonomy): domain Eukaryota; kingdom Metazoa; phylum Platyhelminthes; class Monogenea; order Mazocraeidea; family Diplozoidae; genus Eudiplozoon; species Eudiplozoon nipponicum. Next base: position 11,533 of record JAQBSW010012362.1, on the reverse strand, counting down.
TTAATTGTTAGTTTGATAATTACATTGTAACACGCGGCTCCGCGTTACAACCCAACGATGTTCAATTTTGACAAATATGGTGCTCTTTAAGGTCAAATAATCTAATTCTGTTTTTACACAATATTTCTCTTAACTGTGATTTTAGAAACAATCTCCGTTAGTTTCAAGCAGTTTTAATTAAGATTTCTTTAACTGCAATTTTATTTGTAATTAATAGTGTAACGACACAAATCAATCGCCGACATATTGCGTAAATTAAATTCAAATTTATTTACGTTGCACCAATGAGAAAAAAGCGAAATTGCCGTTTAACCACGTTTAACCAATAGTGTGCAAGTAGACATATTGCATGCTATTTAAGCACGGTAATTTACCATGCAAGTCAGTTGGTCGTATCTGCATTCTGCCTCGTGTTACACATGTGCGTGCTGTCGGCTGTCAATACCTACGCTGGATATTGATTTGTTTCACCAACAATTGGCAACATTCGTGACTCACCGTGTTGCACTTCAGCCAGCAAGACGAGCCAATTAATGCAGAACTTCAACCAAATCGTCCACTCGTGATAACAACAGCAGGAACCACAACCAGAGTCCACCCAAGGAACAGAACATCAACTTGCATATATATAACTTACGAGAACGCCGCCAAGGCCCTGTTAAGAGCCCCCATATCAGTAACTAATCTCTATTCAGAGCACCTTAACCGAGTTTGTAACGTCGTACGGCATTTTACTTGAAGCCGGGGCGTTTACAAAATTGGCGACCACGCCAGGATATTGATTATTTATCTGATTTTTTTTTGGGTATAAATAAATTGACTTTCTTCTTCATTTGTTTGGGATAAATCGACTAGCATTTGCGTTTTCCTTACCCTGATCCTGGTTTTTCTGGGAATTTTGTTGGGCATATATTCGTGAATTTGTGTTGTGAGCATAATAATAATTCATTGGCACTAAAGGCCAACGGGGCCTCTGTTCGTCTTCCCTACAGGACAATTTCAATTTTGGAAGGAGTGACGCTGTTCTGTGTTGAAATAATAATACATTGTCATCAAAGGCCATCGGGGCCTCTGTTCTTTTTTTCCTTTTGTACTGGACAATATCAAGCAACAGTGGAAGCTGTTTGTTGGTAAGCGTTTCGTTATATATTTATACATTTATATATACATTTTCATATTGCTTATAAATTTATGCTTTTAAGATCCCGTAAGATTGTTAAAATGTCAGGTCCAATTTTAGATATTGATGTTCCTGTTTGGGATGGAGATAGTGAGTTATTTTTTATGTGCGTAGACTCCGCTTTCTCCCCGTTTCCTGATTATGACAGTCATCAAAAACTGTCAAAGGTTTTTGCTAAACTACCTTCTGAATTGCAGCGACGGATTTATCCTAAGCTTGAGGCCATTAGGAAGCTACCTAACCCCATTTTGGGCCTACAAAACGAGGTAGAATCCTTGCTTGGACCCACTGAAACTGAGCAGATAATAAACAAATATGCGCAGTTAGATATACCAAATCTTGGCCCCATAGAAATACTGAGGGAATTACGGAAACGTTGGTATAAAACCAACATTTCTGACCATGAGGCTAAGATTGTTTTTATTAACAATCTTCCCCAAACATTAAAACTCTTTGCCAGACAGCTCCCCAACACTCTCTCTATAGATGACTTATCTGAGAGATGTGAGTTAGAATATAGGGTTTTGGAACCCAAAGTGAATCCATCATCCTTTTCTTCACCCCCGCAAGATGATAGAATCTCCTCCTTAGAGAGAACAGTGGCGAACATGGCCAAAGTTCTAGAAGGATTGGCCATTACCAAATCGGAGATAAATCATGTGAATGCTCGACCAAAATTCGTTTCCAAGTCAAATTATAATGGTAGGCGGCGATCGAGATCTCCGCAATCATTTAATAAATATGCCCCAAAGAACTGGTGTTATAACCACCAGAAGTTTTTTATGCTTGCCAAGTTTGTCTTTGTCGTTCCGAAGAATTTCCGAATGAGTGTCAATTTCCACAGCTGACGGAGAGGACAACAGACCGCAGGCACAAGGGTGCATCAGTATCGGGAAACGTCTGGCGCAGGAAGTAGAAGACCGTACTTTCTGCACATCAACGGCATCAACGGCGCCACAGGGAAGAAGCCAACTACAATCCGACATCCCTGTCGACTCTTTTCGTCCACGCCGAATTTTTCACATAGAGAACCAAACAGACAATGCCGGTCGCAATCACCAGCCTACTTTTTTGCATGACCCGGCCAAACAGCCCAACGAACTTCTGCACCTTCTTGATTTCAAAACTGGCGAAGAGTTCATCGCAGACACAGGTGCGGCAGTCTCAGTTCTCAAAGGTGATTCAATGGCCGAGATGTCGCTAGGCGTTCTTCTCGCAACAGCTACAGGCGAGCCCATACCAACTTATGGCTGCCGGTACCGCACACTCAACATAGGTCTACGACGTGAATTTTCCCACAACTTCATCATTGCCAAGGTCTCACATAATATAATAGGCCTTGATTTCCTTCTGAAATTTCGGCTCATTGTTGATCTTGCCAATCAAAAGATCATCGACCCTCCACCGGACTTGAGCAAAGTTTTTGGACACTTGCCTCCGAGCGTTTGGAGTTGCAGGTCATTCAACCAACCCCAGTGCATCATTCAGCAGAGATATCAGCAGCTCTTCGAAAATACAAATCGTTTTTCGATCTTAACAAATCCGATCTACGAGTCTCCAACACGATGCATCATATCGTCACAGAAGGACAACCTATTGCACTCAAGAAGCGACCACTGGCTCCTGCTAAGCTGAAAGCTGCACAAGAAGAATTCTCAAGGCTTTTGGAAGAGGGAATCATCAGACCATCGAAAAGTTCATGGGCGTCACCATTGCACTTAGTCTCAAAATCAAACGGATCGTACAGAGCCTGTGGAGACTACCGTAAGCTAAATTCAGTGACAAAATCTGATGCATATCCTATTCCAAATATCAACACATTACTTGAAAAACTCAACGGCAGCAATTTCTTCTCAGTAATTGACCTTAGATAAGCCTACCATCACATCCCGGTAGCACCAGAGGATATCGAGAAAACTGCTGTCATCACTCCATTTGGCCTTTCAAAACAACTTTATCTTTTGTGCAGGCACCTGCGGAACCGAAAAGGACTTAGCAAGAATTCCATCATTGCTTGGTCATCCGAAGACGAGGAATTACTTCGACTTGCCATCAACTCGTTAGCAAATGCCACAATGCTAACGCATCCAGATTTTGAAAAGCCATTTATACTCACGACAGATGCTTCTGAATTCGCTATTGGAGCCACGTTGGAACAAGAGATCGACGGAGTTCGGAAGCCTATCAGTTTCTACTTGCGTACTCTCCAACCAGTAGAAACGAGGTACGACACTTTCGTCCGAGAACTTCTCGCCATCCACGACGCAGTGCGCCATTTTATCAGCATCATTTGCAGTAGCAGATTTGTTGTTTTCACAGATCATGCACCACTAGTTAGCGCACTTCGAAACGCAACTTCATCTATCGCCAAGTACCCTGCCAGAGTGGAAAGACAGCTTTCTCGTCTAAGCGAATGGCAATTTGACGTCTTTCACGTCAAGGGCAAACAGAACTTCATTGCAGATGCCCTGTCTAGGCCAGACGTCTCTCTACAACCACCTTCACCGTCACCATTCACTGTCAACTCCGTGGCACTCAGTGAACCTGCACTAACGCCAACTCTCCTGCGAACTGAACAACGCGGTGACATTCACATTCAAAGATCAATAGCCCGTCACCCAACCAATTTCATATGCCGTCTGTGGGAAGGCTTACCAATTGTTTACTTCACGGGTACGCAGCCCAACAAGCCAGTTCTCCGCTCAGAGAAGTTTTCGATTCACCACCACTTCTCACCCAGGAAGCAAGCGACTCGTCCGACTCTCTACAGATCGCTTTCGGGGTCACAGACTTAGGCAGAATGTTAAATCGATGGGTCCTAGAGGTGCAATTTGTCAGAAAAACAAGATCAATAACGACACACTCGTTCTAAGTTGCAACATTTTCGGTCTACTTCTCGCCTAGCCATCGTCCACATCGACATAGTTCATCTGACAAAGGTTCAAGGTTTCAGCTACCTTCTAACTATGATCGATAGATTTATACGGTGGCCTGCGGCATTACCTCTTGGCACCATTTCTGCAGACGAAGTAACTAACGGTTTTATCTCTGCATGGATATCCAATTGTGGTGTTCCCAATGAGGTCATCACGGACAGAGGCACTTGCTTCTCATCTGATCGTTTCAAAACCACCTTGCGGTACATGGGATGCATCTTACGCCAGACGACTGCCTACCATCCCCAAGCCAATGGCATGGTAGAGAGAATGCATAGGGAACTCAAAGCTGCTTTAGCATCCTCGTCCATTAATGACAACTGGGTCGATGCACTACCTTTAGTTCTGCTGGCCATGCGTTCCCGTACTCGAGAATCCATTAAAACGTCTGCGTCACAACTCTTGTATGGCATGGATCTACGCCTGCCTAGTCAGCTCCCACGTCTACTACCGGCACAAGATGACCCACAAGACGAAGCTACCCGCCTTCGACTTCATTTCGGTAACATGTCCGAACAGCAGCCGAGACACGCCTCGTCCAGTCTTCGTTCACCCACAGCTCCACAGCTGCAAGAGAGTACTCGTTCGCAACAATACTGCTGTTGCACCACTACAACCCAAGTATCGCGGTCCTTACCCGATTTTACTAAAACAGCCAAAATACTTCATCATTATGCAAGGCGCTACACCGACATCAGTAAGCATAGACAGGTTAAAACCGTTTATCGAACCACCTGATCCTGAGAGCGTTCAACCTTCTACACACGTCTCAGGCTCCGTCTGCCCACAATCTCAATAACCTGCTTTGTATAACGCGTAATTAATTTTTTTTTCAACATTAACATTTACCTAAAAAAAATTTTTTAACCTTACGTTATTTTTTCGTATTTGTCTCACGTGGCATAACCAGCTGTTCTTAGCTAACAATTGTGTAGCAATTTTGAACAGTTCTTTGGTATTATGCCATCTCTGAGGCAATGTTCGTGTACATATTTTATGCAATGACCTTTGATTTTAATGTATATATATTTTACATTATAATGTATTTCTCACACATGACATTACACTGCCTATTTTGGTATGACCAGCTACTTAGAGCTAACGCTTTCGTGTAGCAACACTAAGTAGTGATCAGCTTCATATCATGGTACAGGCCACTCTCAATGCATATCTCAACTTTATCTATTTCACAAAGACCACTCTACAAATGTCATGACCACAACGTCGAGCACTCTAGCTCCTTTGGTCGTATACAAACACATTGACAACGATCCAACCTGCTTAGGTTTTAACTTAAACCTGGCAAATTCAGAGGCGATTTACCTCGAAATCTTCACGCTGCGGCTCCAAAAACTTACACTGCTCTATTTTGCCTCACGTGCTATGACCGTCCACTAGAGCTAACAATTTGTGTAGCAATTCCTAGTGGTTACCTGGCATCATATCATTGTTGAAGCAACCAACAAGCATATTTAAGCCCAGCACTTATGGTTCATCATATTTTTGCTTAACTTGGTTCGAACTCTGTCATGCATTTCTTATCTAGCCTCGCAGAGAGGAATATTTTTTTTCTTTCAGAGAGGAAAGTGTTGTAACGACACAAATCAATCGCCGACATATTGCGTAAATTAAATTCAAATTTATTTACGTTGCACCAATGAGAAAAAAGCAAATTGCCGTTTAACCACGTTTAACCACGCTTAACCAATAGTATGCAAGTACACATATTGCATGCTATTTAAGCACGGTAATTTACCATGCAAGTCAGTTGTGGCATTTGCCTTCTACCTGCTTCACGCGTGTGCGTTCTGTCGGTTGTCAATACGTGTGCGCTCTGTCGGCTGTCAGTATCTACTCATCTTGTTGCGGGATACCGGAGAGACGAGCCAATTGAGTGCAGGACCTGCAGGACACCATCCACAACACGATCACAGCTCAACCACGGGAGCAACAAATCAACCACGGGAGCAACAAATCAACCACGGGAGCAACAAATCAACCAGAGTCGACCCAAGGTTCTAGGACATCTTCAACGCATAATACTTAAAGCGAACGCATTACCAGGCCCTCTTAAGGGCCCCCATATCAGTAACTAATCTCTATTCAGAGCACCTTAACCGAGTGTAACGACACAAATCAATCGGTGACATATTGCGTAAATAAAATTCAAATCTATTTACGTTGCACCAATGAGAAAAAAGCAAATTGCCGTTTAACCACGTTAAACGACGTTTAACCAATAGTATGCAAGCACACATTGCATGCTATTTAAGCACGGTAATTTACCATGCAAGTCAGTTGGGCATTTGCATTCTGCCCAGCCAAGTGTATTTGCTCGATCGGCTGTCAGCGCATATTGCACTTTACCGGCATTGAAACAATCCCTACTCGTCTTGATGCGAGATACCAGAGTAGACGTGCCAATTGAGCGCAGGACCCGCACGACACATACACAACGCGATCACAGCTCAACCACGGGAGCCAACATTCAACCAGAGTCCACCCAAGGCTCTAGGACATCTTCACTTCGGAAGACTTCAAGCGAACGTATTACCTGGCCCTCTTAAGGGCCCCCATATCAGCAACTAATCTCTATTCAGAGCACCTTAACCGAGTTTGTAACGTCGTACGGCATTTACTTGAAGCCGGGGCGTTTACAAAATTGGCGACCGCGCCAGGATAGTGATTATTGTTCTGATTTTTTGGTATAAATAAAATTGACTTCCTTTTTCATTTATTTGGGATAAATCGTGGTCATCTGTTGAATTTTTTTGGGTATATATATATATATATATATATATTCGTGGTGTGTATTGGAGGATATAATAATAGATTGACATTTGTGCTTTCTTTACCGGATAAATCGACTAACATTCGCGTTTTCTTTACACCCTGATCCTGGCTTTTCTAAAATTTTTTTGGGTATATATTCGTGAATTTGTGGTGTGAGCATTCAAAGGCTAACGAGGCCTCTGTTCGTCTTCCCTAAAGGAAAATTTCAAATTTTGGAAGCAGTGTGTTATTCTTGCTGTTGAAAATAATAATTCATTGGCAACGGGCCCTTGTTTGTCTTCCCTACGGGACAATTTCAATTTTTGGAAGGAGTGACGCTGTTCTGTGTTGAAATAATAATACATTGTCATCAAAGGCCAACGGGGCCTCTGTTCGTTTTTTCCTTTTGTACTGGACAATATCAAGCAACAGTGGAAGCTGTTTGTGGGTAAGCGTTTCGTTATATATTTATACATTTATATATACATTTTCATATTGCTTATAAATTTATGCTTTTAAGATCCCGCAAGATTGTTAAAATGTCAGGTCCAATTTTAGATATTGATGTTCCTGTTTGGGATGGAGATGGTGAGTTATTTTTTATGCGCGTAGACTCCGCTTTCTCCCCGTTTCCTGATTATGACAGTCATCAAAACTGTCGAAGGTTTTGCTAAACTACCTTCTGAATTGCAGCGACGGATTTATCCTAAGCTTGAGGCCATTAGGAAGCTATCTAATCCCATTTTGGCCTACAAAACGAGGTAGAATCCTTGCTTGGACCCACGGAAACTGAGCAGATAATAAACAAATATGCGCAGTTAGATATGCCAAATCTTGGCCCCATAGAAATACTGAGGGAATTACGGAAACGTTGGTATAAAACCAACATTTCTGACCATGAGGCTAAGGTTGTTTTTATTAACAATCTTCCCCAAACATTAAAACTTTTTGCCAGACAGCTCCCCAACACTCTCTCTATAGATGACTTATCTGAGAGATGTGAGTTAGAATATAGGGTTTTGGAACCCAAAGTGAATCCATCACCTTTTTCTTCACCCCCGCAAGATGATAGAATCTCCTCCTTAGAGAGAACAGTGGCGAACATGGCCAAACTTCTAGAAGGACTGGCCATTAACAAATCGGAGATAAATCATGTGAATGCTCGACCAAAATTCGTTTCCAAGTCAAATTATAATGGTAGGCGGCGATCGAGATCTCCGCAATCATTTAATAAATATGCTCCAAAGAACTGGTGTTATAACCACCAGAAGTTTTTTATGCTTGCCAAGTTTGTCTTTGTCGTTCCGAAGAATTTCCGAATGAGTGCCAATTTCCACAGCTGACGGAAAGGAAAACAGACCGCAGGTACAAGGGTGCATCAGCATCGGGAAACGTCTGGCGCAGGAAGTAGAAGACCGTACTTACTGCACATCAACAGCATCAACGGCGCGACAGGGAAGAAGCCAACTACAATCCGACATCCCTGTCGACTCTTTTCGTCCACGACGAATTTTTCACATAGAGAACCGAACAGACAATGCCGGTTGCAATCACCAGCCTACTTGTTTGCATGACCCGGCCAAACAGCCAAACGAACTCCTGCACCTTCTTGATTTCAAAACTGGCGAAGAGTACATCGTAGACACAGGTGCGGCAGTCTCAGTTCTCAAAGGTGATTCAATGGCCGAGATGTCGCTAGGCGTTCTTCTCGCAACAGCTACAGGCGAGCCCATACCAACTTATGGCTGCCAATACCGCACACTCAACAAAGGTCTACGACGTGAATTTTCCCACAACTTCATCATTGCCAAGGTCTCACATAATATAATAGGCCTTGATTTCCTTCTAAAATTTCGGCTCATTGTTGATCTTGCCAATCAAAAGATCATCGACCCCTCCACCGGACTTGAGCAAAGTTTTTGGACACTTGCCTCCGAGCGTTGGAGTTACAGGTCATTCAGCCAACCCCAGTGCATCATTCAGCAGAGATATCAGCAGCTCTTCGAAAATACAAATCGCCTTTTGATCTTAACAAATCCGATCTGCGAGTCTCCAACACGATGCATCATATCGTCACAGAAGGACAACCTATTGCACTAAAGAAGCGACCACTGGCTCCTGCTAAGCTGAAAGCTGCCCAAGAAGAATTCTCAAGGCTTTTGCAAGGGAGAATCATCAGACCAACGAAAGTTCATGGGCGTCACCACTGCACTTAGTCTCAAAATCAAACGGATCGTACAGAGCCTGTGGAGACTACCGTAAGCTAAATTCAGTGACAAAATCTGATGCATATCCTATTCCAAATATCAACACATTACTTAAAAAACTCAACGGCAGCAATTTCTTCTCAGTGATTGACCTCAGACAAGCGTACCATCACATACCGGTAGCACCAGAGGATATCGAGAAACCTGCAGTCATCACTCCATTTGGCCTTTTTGAATATCTTTACATGCCTTTTGGACTTAAGTGTGCTACTCAGACATTTCAAAGATTCATAGACAATATACTTCGCGACGACTCTGCTTATTGTATGTCATATCTCGATGACATTATGGTATTCAGTCCAGATCTAGAATCTCATGCGAAACATCTACGAAATGTCCTTTCACGCTTATCCAACCACGGACTCAAGATCAACTGTGACAAGACGCAGATTGCAACTTCATCCGTCGACTTCTTAGGGCATCGTATCACGGCCCAAGGTATTCAACCGTTGCCGTCAAAGACGAATTCAATCAAGAATATCAAGTCACCAAAAACTTTGAGCGATTTGCAGAAAATCCTGGGAGTACTAAACTATTATCGCAAGTTCCTTCCAGGCCTTTCAAAACAACTTTATCCTTTGTGCAGGCACCTGCGGAACCGAAAAGGACTTAGCAAGAATTCCATCATTGCTTGGTCATCCGAAGACGAGGAATTACTTCGACTTGCCATCAACTCGTTAGCAAATGCCACAATGCTAACGCATCCAGATTTCGAAAAGCCATTTCTACTCACGACAGATGCTTCTGAATTCGCTATTGGAGCCACTTTGGAACAAGAGATCGACGGAGTTCGGAAGCCTATCAGTTTCTACTCGCGTACTCTCCAACCAGTAGAAACGAGGTACGACACTTTCGGCCGAGAACTTCTCGCCATCCACGACGCAGTGCGCCATTTTATCAGCATCATTGGCAGTAGCAGATTTGTTGTTTTCACAGATCACGCACCACTAGTTAGCGCACTTCGAAACGCAACTTCATCTATCGCCAAGTACCCTGCCAGAGTGGAAAGACAGCTTTCTCGTCTAAGCGAATGGCAATTTGACGTCTTTCACGTGAAGGGCAAACAGAACTTCATTGCAGATGCCCTGTCTAGGCCAGACGTCTCTCTACAACCACCTTCGCCGTCACCATTCACTGTCAACTCCGTGGCACTCAGTGAACCTGCACTAACGCCAACTCTCCTGCGAACTGAACAACGCGGTGACATTCACATTCAAAGATCAATAGCCCGTCACCCAACCAAGTTCATATGCCGTCTGTGGGAAGGCTTTCCAATTGTTTACTTCACGGGTACGCAGCCCAACAAGCCAGTTCTGCCGACCAGCCTTCAGAGGAAGGTTTTCGATTCAATTCACTCAATTTCTCACCCAGGAAGCCAAGCGACTGTCCGACTTCTTACAGATCGTTTCTGGGGTCATAGACTTAGGCAGAATGTTAAACGATGGGTCTCAGAGTGTGCAATTTGTCAGAAAAACAAGATCACACGACACACTCGTTCTAGGTTGCAACATTTTCGGTCTACTTCTCGCCTAGCCATCGTCCACATCGACATAGTTCATCTGACAAAGGTTCAAGGTTTCAGCTACCTTCTAACTATGATCGATAGATTTACACGGTGGCCTGCGGCATTACCTCTTGGCACCATTTCTGCAGACGAAGTAACTAACGGTTTTATCTCTGCATGGATATCCAATTACGGTGTTCCCAATGAGGTCATCACGGACAGAGGCACTTGCTTCTCATCTGATCGTTTCAAAACCACCTTGCGGTACATGGGATGCATCTTACGCCAGACGACTGCCTACCATCCCCAAGCTAATGGCATGGTAGAGAGAATGCATAGGGAACTCAAAGCAGCTTTAGCATCCTCGTCCATTAATGGCAACTGGGTCGATGCACTACCTTTAGTTCTGCTGGCCATGCGTTCCCGTACTCGAGAATCCATTAAAACGTCTGCGTCACAACTCTTGTATGGCATGGATCTACGCCTGCCTAGTCAGCTCCCACGTCTACTACCGGCACAAGATGACCCACAAAACGAAGCTACCCGCCTTCGACTTCATTTCGGTAACATGTCCGAACAGCAGCCGAGACACACGCCTCGTCCAGTCTTCGTTCACCCACAGCTCCACAGCTGCAAGAGAGTACTCGTTCGCAACAATACTGCTGTTGCACCACTACAACCCAAGTATCGCGGTCCTTACCCGATTTTACTAAAACAGCCAAAATACTTCATCATTATGCAAGGCGCTACACCGACATCAGTAAGCATAGACAGGTTAAAACCGTTTATCGAACCACCTGATCCTGAGAGCGTTCAACCTTCTACACACGTCTCAGGCTCCGTCTGCCCACAATCTCAACCTGCTTTGTATAAC
>JAQBSW010012361.1:0-17006 GCA_029291075.1 Eudiplozoon nipponicum | reverse complement strand
CGTACAAAACGTGCTTTTGTTCTGCGTTCATTCAACTGTGGAAGCTGTTTGTGGGTAAGCGTTTCGTTTAAGGTATATTTATACATTATCATATTGGTTATAAATTTATGCTTTTAAGATCCCGTAAGATTGTTAAAATGTCAGGTCCAATTACAGATATTGATGTTCCTGTTTGGGATGGAGATAGTGAGCTATACTTTATGCGCATAGACTCCGCTTTCTCCCCGTTTCCTGATTATGACAGTCATCAAAAACTGTCGAAGGTTTTTGCTAAACTACCTTCTGAATTGCAGCGACGGATTTATCCTAAGCTTGAGGCCATTAGGAAGCTACCTAATCCCATTTTGGGCCTACAAAACGAGGTAGAATCCTTGCTTGGACCCACGGAAACTGAGCAGATAATAAACAAATATGCGCAGTTAGTTATGCCAAATCTTGGCCCCATCGAAATACTGAGGGAATTACGGAAACGTTGGTATAAAACCAACATTTCTGACCATGAGGCTAAGGTTGTTTTTATTAACAATCTTCCCCAAACATTAAAACTCTTTGCCAGACAGCTCCCCAACACTCTCTCTATAGATGACTTATCTGAGAGATGTGAGTTAGAATATAGGGTTTTGGAACCCAAAGTGAATCCATCATCCTTTTCTTCACCCCCGCAAGATGATAGAATCTCCTCTTTAGAGAGAACAGTGGCGAACATGGCCAAAGTTCTAGAAGGATTGGCCATTACCAAATCCGAGATAAATCAAGTGAATGCTCGACCAAAATTCGTTTCCAAGTCAAATTATAATGGTAGGCGGCGATCGAGATCTCCGCAATCCTTTAATAAATATGCTCCAATGAACTGGTGTTATAACCACCAGAAGTTTTTTATGCTTGCCAAGTTTGTCTTTGTCGTTCCGAAGAATTTCCGAATGAGTGTCAATTTCCACAGCTGACGGAGAGGACAACAGACCGCAGGCACAAGGGTGCATCAGTATCGGGAAACGTCTGGCGCAGGAAGTAGAAGACCGTACTTTCTGCACATCAACGGCATCAACGGCGCTACAGGGAAGAAGCCAACTACAATCTGACATCCCTGTCGACTCTTTTCGTCCACGCCGAATTTTTCACATAGAGAACCAAATGGACAACGCCGGTCGCAATCACCAGCCTATTTGTTTGCATGACCCGGCCAAACAGCCCAACGAACTTCTGCACCTTCTCGATTTCAAAACTGGCGAAGAGTTCATCGTAGACACAGGTGCGGCAGTCTCAGTTCTCAAAGGTGATTCAATGGCCGAGATGTCGCTAGGCGTTCTTCTCGCAACAGCTACAGGCGAGCCCATACCAACATATGGCTGCCGGTACCGCACACTCAACATAGGTCTACGACGTGAATTTTCCCACAACTTCATCATTGCCAAGGTCTCACATAATATAATAGGCCTTGATTTCCTTCTAAAATTTCGGCTCATTGTTGATCTTGCCAATCAAAAGATCATCGACCCCTCCACAGGACTTGAGCAAAACTTTTGGACACTTGCCTCCGAGCGTTTGGAGTTACAGGTCATTCAGCCAACCCCAGTGCATCATTCAGCAGAGATATCAGCAGCTCTTCGAAAATACAAATCGCTTTTCGATCTTAACAAGTCAGAGCTACGAGTCTCCAACACGATGCATCATATCGTCACAGAAGGACAACCTATTGCACTCAAGAAGCGACCACTGGCTCCTGCTAAGTTGAAAGCTGCCCAAGAAGAATTCTCAAGGCTTTTGGAAGAGGGAATCATCAGACCATCGAAAAGTTCATGGGCGTCACCACTGCACTTAGTCTCAAAATCAAACAGATCGTACAGTGCCTGTGGAGACTACCGTAAGCTAAATTCAGTGACAAAATCTGATGCATATCCTATTCCAAATATCAACACTTAACTTGAAAATCTCAACGGAAGCAATTTCTTCTCAGTGATTGACCTAAGACAAGCGTACCATCACATACCGGTAGCACCAGAGGATATCGAGAAAACTGCAGTCATCACTCCATTTGGCCTTTTTGAATATCTTTACATGCCTTTTGGACTTAAGTGTACTACTCAGACATTTCAAAGATTCATAGACAACATACTTCGCTGCGACTCTGCCTATTGTATGTCATATCTCGATGACATTATGGTATTCAGTCCAGATCTAGAATCTTATGCGAAACATCTACGAAATGTCCTCTCACGCTTATCCAACCACGGACTCAAGATCAACTGTGACAAGACGCAGATTGCAACTTCATCCGTCGACTTCTTAGGGCATCGTATCACGGCCCAAGTTATTCAACCGTTGCCGTCAAAGACGAATTCAATCAAGAATATCAAGTCACCAAGGACTTTGAGCGATTTGCAGAAAATCCTGGGAGTACTAAACTATTATCGCAAGTTCCTTCCAGGCCTTTCAAAACAACTTTATCCTTTGTGCAGGCACCTGCGGGACCGAAAAGAACTTAGCAAGAATTCCATCATTGCTTGGTCATCCGAAGAAGAGGAATTACTTCGACTTGCCATCAACTCGTTAGCAAATGCCACAATGCTAGCGCATCCAGATTTCGAAAAGCCATTTCTACTCACGACAGATGCTTCTGAATTCGCTATTGGAGCCACTTTGGAACAAGAGATCGACGGAGTTCGGAAGCCTATCAGTTTCTACTCGCGTACTCTCCAACCAGTAGAAACGAGGTACGACACTTTCGGCCGAGAACTCCTCGCCATCCACGATGCAGTACGCCATTTTATCAGCATCATTGGCAGTAGCAGATTTGTTGTTTTCACAGATCATGCACCACTAGTTAGCGCACTTCGAAACGCAACTTCATCTATCGTCAAGTACCCTGCTAGAGTGGAAAGACAGCTTTCACGTCTAAGCGAATGGCAATTTGACGTCTTTCACGTCAAGCGCAAACAAAACTTCATTGCAGATGCCCTTTCCAGGCCAGACATATCGCTACAACCACCTTCGCCGTTGCCATTCACTGTCAACTCCGTGACACTCAGTGAACTTGCACTAAAGCCATCCCTCCTGCAAACGGAACAGCGCGGTGACATTCACATTCAAAGATCAATAGCTCATCACCCAACAAAGTTCATATGCCGTCTGTGGGAAGGCTGACCAAATGTTTACTTCACGGGTAAGCAGCCCAAAAAGCCAGTTCTGCCGACCAGCCTTCAGAGAAAATATTTCGACTCAATTCACACAATTTCTCACCCAGTAAGCCAAGCGATTGTCCGACTTCTTACAGATCATTTCTGGGGTCACAGACTTAGGCAGAATGTTAAACGATGAGTCTCAGACTGTGCTATTTGTCAGAAAAATAAGATCACACGACACACTCGTTCTAAGTTGCAACAATTTCGAACTACTTCTCGCCTAGCCATCGTCCACATCGACATAGTTCATCTGACAAAGGTTCAAAGTTTCAGCTACCTTCTAACTATGATCGATAGATTTACACGGTGGTCTGCGGCATTACCTGTAGGCACCATTTCTGCAGACGAAGTAACTAAAGGTTTTATCTCTGCCTGGATATCCAATTATGGTGTTCCCAATAAGGTCATCACGGACAGAGGCACTTGCTTCTCATCTGATCGTTTCAAAACCACCTTGCGGTACATAGGATGCATCTTACGCCAGACGACTGCCTACCATCCACAAGCTAATGGCATGGTAGAGAGAATGCATAGGGAACTCAAAGCTGCTTTAGCATCCTCGTCCATTAATGGAAACTGGGTCGATGCACTACCTTTAGTTCTGCTTGTCATGCGTTCCCGTACTCGTGAATCCATTAAAACGTCTACGTCACAACTCTTGTATGGCATGGATCTACGCCTGCCTAGTCAGCTCCCACGTCTACTACCGGCACAAGATGACCCACAAGACGAAGCTACCCGCCTTCGACTTCATTTCGGTAACATGTCTGAACAGCAGCCGAGACACACACCGCGTCCAGTCTTCGTTCACCCACAGCTCCACAGCTGCAAGAGAATACTCGTTCGCAACAATAATGCTGTTGCACCACTACAACCAAAGTATCGCGGTCCTTACCCGATTTTGCTCAGACAGCCAAAATACTTCATCATTATGCAAGGCGCTACACCGACATCAGTAAGCATAGACAGGTTGAAACCGTTTATCGAACCACCTGATCCTGAGAGCGTTCAACCTTCTACACACGTCTCAGGCTCCGTCTGCTCACAATCTCAATATCCTGATTTGTATAACGCGTAATTGATTTTTTTAAACATTAACATTAACTATCAAAATTTTTTTAACCTTTCGTTATTTTTCGTATTTGTCTCACGTGGCATAACCAGCTGTTCTTAGCTAACAATTGTGTAGCATTTTTGAACAGTTCTTTGGTATTATGCCATCTCTGAGGCAATGTTCGTGTACATATTTTTATGCAGTTACCTTTGATTTTAATGTATATATTTTTACATTATAATGTATTTCTCACACATGACATTACACTGCCTATTTTGGTATGACCAGCTACTTAGAGCTAACGCTTTCGTGTAGCAACACTAAGTAGTGATCAGCTTCATATCATGGTACAGGCCACTTTCAATGCATATCTCAACTTTATCAATTGCACAAAGACCACTCTACAAATGTCATGACCACAACGTCGAGCACTCTAGCTCCTTTGGTCGTATACAAACACATTGACAACGATCCAACCTGCTTAGGTTTTATCTTAAACCTGGCAAATTCAGAGGCGATTTACCTCGAAATCTTCACGCTGCGGCTCCAAAAACTTACACTGCTCTATTTTGCCTCACGTGCTATGACCGACCACTAGAGCTAACAATTTGTGTAGCAATTCCTAGTGGTTACCTGGCATCATATCATTGTTGAAGCAACCAACAAGCATATTTAAGCCCAGCACTTATGGTTCATCATATTTTTGCTTAACTTGGTTCGAACTCTGTCATGCATTTCTTATCTAGCCTCGCAGAGAGGAATTTTTTTCCTTTTTTTCAGAGAGGAAAGTGTTGTAACGACACAAATTAATGGCCGACATATTGCGTAAATTAAATTCAATTTTATTTACGTTGCACCAATGAGAAAAAAGCGAAACTTGACGTTTAACCAATAGTGTGCAAGTAGACATGGCATGCTATTTAAGCACGGCAATTTACCATGCAAGTCAGTTGTTGCATTTGCATTCTGCCTTGCGTCACGCGTGTGCGTTCTGTCGGCTGTCAATACCTACGCTGGTGATATGATAGTTTCACCAACAATTGGCTACATCCGTGACTCATCTTGTTGCGGTATAACCAGCGAGACGAGCCAATTAATTGCAGAACCTGAACGACGTTATTCATATCGTGATTGCAACTCTACAATAAGAGCAACAACAATCAGAGTCCACCCAAGGCTCCAGGACATCTTCAAACTCTGAATAATTCAGGAGAACGCACGACCAGGTCCTCTTAAGGGCCCCCTATCAGTAACAAATCTCTATTCAGAGCACCTTAACCGAGTTTGTAACGTCGTACGACATTTACTTGAAGCCGGGGCGTTTACAATTTTTTCAATTATAAAAATTAACTGTCATACTCAAAATTCAAGAGATGATTTTAATAAAAAATTTCCACTTTCAGTAAAAAGCAGTTGAAAATACATCATAGTTCGAGACATACCTCTCAATTTATATAGAAAGAGATTGCAATTTTTATATCGTTTTCACAAACCTAAAATATTTACGGAGAGCTTATTGAAAGCTGGCATCGTGATCACAAAAATTATCGACCTATTTTCTATGTCATGTTTCTTCATCATCGAGCTGACTGATTTATACGGCGACATAGTATTCGAAACCGTAAATTTTGTAAAGAAGCAAGTCATAGTCTACAATGTTATATGCCGTACGCAATGTAACCATTTTTGTACATGCTTACCATGTTTTAAGAATATTTTAATAGGGTTCCAATTTGCAGCATCATATTTTATGATTAGTCTAATCCAAATAATATACGTTTGTAGTTATATGCTTTAAGTTGAAAAATTTATCTTTATTAATATCTAACTCTTTTCAATGCAATCTATTATTACTTTATCTTTCCAATTGATCCAAAAAATGTCGAATTTTCCAAAAATAATGAGACACTAGTGTAACGACACAAATCAATGGCCGCAATATTGCGTAAATTAAATTCAAATTTATTTACGTTGCACCAATGAGAAAAAAGCGAATTTGCCGTTTAACCACGTTTAACCAATAGTGTGCAAGTAGACATATTGCATGCTATTTAAGCACGGTAATTTACCATGCAAGTCAGTTTTTCGTATCTGCGTTCTGCCTCGTGTTACACATGTGCGTGCTGTCGGCTGTCAATACCTACGCTGGATATTGATTTGTTTCACCAACAATTGGCAACATCCGTGACTCACCGTGTTGCTCTTCAACCAGCAAGACGAGCCAATTAATGCAGAACTTCAACGAAGTTGTCCACATCGTGATAACAACAGCAGGAACCACAACCAGAGTCCACCCAAGGAACAGAACATCAACTTACATATATATAACTTACGAGAACGCCGCCAAGGCCCTGTTAAGGGCCCCCATATCAGTAACTAATCTCTATTCAGAGCACCTTAACCGAGTTTGTAACGTCGTACGGCATTTACTTGAAGCCGGGGCGTTTACAAAATTGGCGACCGCGCCAGGATATTGATTATTGTTCTGATTTTTTTGGTATAAATAAAATTGACTTCCTTTTTCATCTATTTGGGATAAATAGATTGACATTTGTGTTTTCTTTACCCTGATCGTGGTTTTCTGGGAAATCTGTTGGGTATATATTCGTGGATTTGTGGTGAAATTGTGTTTGGGGAGTATAATAATAATAAACGGAGCCTCTGTTCATCTTTCCTACGTACAAAATGGCACCGTACGTACTGTTCTGCGCTCGTTCAACTGTGGAAAATAATAATACATTGGCATCAAAGGCCGACGGGGCCTCTGTTCATCTTTCCTACGTACAAAACGTGCTTTTGTTCTGCGTTCATTCAACTGTGGAAGCTGTTTGTGGGTAAGCGTTTCGTTTAAGGTATATTTATACATTATCATATTGGTTATAAATTTATGCTTTTAAGATCCCGTAAGATTGTTAAAATGTCAGGTCCAATTACAGATATTGATGTTCCTGTTTGGGATGGAGATAGTGAGCTATACTTTATGCGCATAGACTCCGCTTTCTCCCCGTTTCCTGATTATGACAGTCATCAAAAACTGTCGAAGGTTTTTGCTAAACTACCTTCTGAATTGCAGCGACGGATTTATCCTAAGCTTGAGGCCATTAGGAAGCTACCTAATCCCATTTTGGGCCTACAAAACGAGGTAGAATCCCTGCTTGGACCCACGGAAACTGAACAGATAATAAACAAATATGCGCAGTTAGTTATGCCAAATCTTGGCCCCATCGAAATACTGAGGGAATTACGGAAACGTTGGTATAAAACCAACATTTCTGACCATGAGGCTAAGGTTGTTTTTATTAACAATCTTCCCCAAACATTAAAACTCTTTGCCAGACAGCTCCCCAACACTCTCTCTATAGATGACTTATCTGAGAGATGTGAGTTAGAATATAGGGTTTTGGAACCCAAAGTGAATCCATCATCCTTTTCTTCACCCCCGCAAGATGATAGAATCTCCTCTTTAGAGAGAACAGTGGCGAACATGGCCAAAGTTCTAGAAGGATTGGCCATTACCAAATCCGAGATAAATCAAGTGAATGCTCGACCAAAATTCGTTTCCAAGTCAAATTATAATGGTAGGCGGCGATCGAGATCTCCGCAATCCTTTAATAAATATGCTCCAAAGAACTGGTGTTATAACCACCAGAAGTTTTTTATGCTTGCCAAGTTTGTCTTTGTCGTTCCGAAGAATTTCCGAATGAGTGTCAATTTCCACAGCTGACGGAGAGGACAACAGACCGCAGGCACAAGGGTGCATCAGTATCGGGAAACGTCTGGCGCAGGAAGTAGAAGACCGTACTTTCTGCACATCAACGGCATCAACGGCGCTACAGGGAAGAAGCCAACTACAATCTGACATCCCTGTCGACTCTTTTCGTCCACGCCGAATTTTTCACATAGAGAACCAAATGGACAACGCCGGTCGCAATCACCAGCCTATTTGTTTGCATGACCCGGCCAAACAGCCCAACGAACTTCTGCACCTTCTTGATTTCAAAACTGGCGAAGAGTTCATCGTAGACACAGGTGCGGCAGTCTCAGTTCTCAAAGGTGATTCAATGGCCGAGATGTCGCTAGGCGTTCTTCTCGCAACAGCTACAGGCGAGCCCATACCAACATATGGCTGCCGGTACCGCACACTCAACATAGGTCTACGACGTGAATTTTCCCACAACTTCATCATTGCCAAGGTCTCACATAATATAATAGGCCTTGATTTCCTTCTAAAATTTCGGCTCATTGTTGATCTTGCCAATCAAAAGATCATCGACCCCTCCACCGGACTTGAACAAAGCTTTTGGACACTTGCCTCCGAGCGTTTGGAGTTACAGGTCATTCAGCCAACCCCAGTGCATCATTCAGCAGAGATATCAGCAGCTCTTCGAAAATACAAATCGCTTTTCGATCTTAACAAGTCAGAGCTACGAGTCTCCAACACGATGCATCATATCGTCACAGAAGGACAACCTATTGCACTCAAGAAGCGACCACTGGCTCCTGCTAAGCTGAAAGCTGCCCAAGAAGAATTCTCAAGGCTTTTGGAAGAGGGAATCATCAGACCATCGAAAAGTTCATGGGCGTCACCACTGCACTTAGTCTCAAAATCAAACGGATCGTACAGAGCCTGTGGAGACTACCGTAAGCTAAATTCAGTGACAAAATCTGATGCATATCCTATTCCAAATATCAACACTTTACTTGAAAAACTCAACGGCAGCAATTTCTTCTCAGTGATTGACCTCAGACAAGCGTACCATCACATACCGGTAGCACCAGAGGATATCGAGAAAACTGCAGTCATCACTCCATTTGGCCTTTTTGAATATCTTTACATGCCTTTTGGACTTAAGTGTGCTACTCAGACATTTCAAAGATTCATAGACAACATACTTCGCGACGACTCTGCTTATTGTATGTCATATCTCGATGACATTATGGTATTCAGTCCAGATCTAGAATCTCATGCGAAACATCTACGAAATGTCCTCTCACGCTTATCCAACCACGGACTCAAGATCAACTGTGACAAGACGCAGATTGCAACTTCATCCGTCGACTTCTTAGGGCATCGTATCACGGCCCAAGGTATTCAACCGTTGCCGTCAAAGACGAATTCAATCAAGAATATCAAGTCACCAAGGACTTTGAGCGATTTGCAGAAAATCCTGGGAGTACTAAACTATTATCGCAAGTTCCTTCCAGGCCTTTCAAAACAACTTTATCCTTTGTGCAGGCACCTGCGGAACCGAAAAGGACTTAGCAAGAATTCCATCATTGCTTGGTCATCCGAAGACGAGGAATTACTTCGACTTGCCATCAACTCGTTAGCAAATGCCACAATGCTAACGCATCCAGATTTCGAAAAGCCATTTCTACTCACGACAGATGCTTCTGAATTCGCTATTGGAGCCACTTTGGAACAAGAGATCGACGGAGTTCGGAAGCCTATCAGTTTCTACTCGCGTACTCTCCAACCAGTAGAAACGAGGTACGACACTTTCGGCCGAGAACTTCTCGCCATCCACGACGCAGTGCGCCATTTTATCAGCATCATTGGCAGTAGCAGATTTGTTGTTTTCACAGATCATGCACCACTAGTTAGCGCACTTCGAAACGCAACTTCATCTATCGCCAAGTACCCTGCCAGAGTGGAAAGACAGCTTTCTCGTCTAAGCGAATGGCAATTTGACGTCTTTCACGTCAAGGGCAAACAGAACTTCATTGCAGATGCCCTGTCCAGGCCAGACGTCTCTCTACAACCACCTTCGCCGTCACCATTCACTGTCAACTCCGTGACACTCAGTGAACCTGCACTAACGCCAACTCTCCTGCGAACTGAACAACGCGGTGACATTCACATTCAAAGATCAATAGCCCGTCACCCAACCAAGTTCATATGCCGTCTGTGGGAAGGCTTACCAATTGTTTACTTCACGGGTACGCAGCCCAACAAGCCAGTTCTGCCGACCAGCCTTCAGAGAAAAGTTTTCGATTCAATTCACTCAATTTCTCACCCAGGAAGCCAAGCGACTGTCCGACTTCTTACAGATCGTTTCTGGGGTCACAGACTTAGGCAGAATGTTAAACGATGGGTCTCAGAGTGTGCTATTTGTCAGAAAAACAAGATCACACGACACACTCGTTCTAAGTTGCAACATTTTCGGTCTACTTCTCGCCTAGCCATCGTCCACATCGACATAGTTCATCTGACAAAGGTTCAAGGTTTCAGCTACCTTCTAACTATGATCGATAGATTTACACGGTGGCCTGCGGCATTACCTCTTGGCACCATTTCTGCAGACGAAGTAACTAACGGTTTTATCTCTGCATGGATATCCAATTATGGTGTTCCCAATGAGGTCATCACGGACAGAGGCACTTGCTTCTCATCTGATCGTTTCAAAACCACCTTGCGGTACATGGGATGCATCTTACGCCAGACGACTGCCTACCATCCCCAAGCTAATGGCATGGTAGAGAGAATGCATAGGGAACTCAAAGCTGCTTTAGCATCCTCGTCCATTAATGGCAACTGGGTCGATGCACTACCTTTAGTTCTGCTTGCCATGCGTTCCCGTACTCGTGAATCCATTAAAACGTCTGCGTCACAACTCTTGTATGGCATGGATCTACGCCTGCCTAGTCAGCTCCCACGTCTACTACCGGCACAAGATGACCCACAAGACGAAGCTACCCGCCTTCGACTTCATTTCGGTAACATGTCCGAACAGCAGCCGAGACACACGCCTCGTCCAGTCTTCGTTCACCCACAGCTCCACAGCTGCAAGAGAGTACTCGTTCGCAACAATAATGCTGTTGCACCACTACAACCAAAGTATCGCGGTCCTTACCCGATTTTGCTCAGACAACCAAAATACTTCATCATTATGCAAGGCGCTACACCGACATCAGTAAGCATAGACAGGTTGAAACCGTTTATCGAACCACCTGATCCTGAGAGCGTTCAACCTTCTACACACGTCTCAGGCTCCGTCTGCTCACAATCTCAATATCCTGATTTGTATAACGCGTAATTGATTTTTTTAAACATTAACATTAACTATCAAAATTTTTTTTAACCTTTCGTTATTTTTCGTATTTGTCTCACGTGGCATAACCAGCTGTTCTTAGCTAACAATTGTGTAGCATTTTTGAACAGTTCTTTGGTATTATGCCATCTCTGAGGCAATGTTCGTGTACATATTTTTATGCAGTTACCTTTGATTTTAATGTATATATTTTTACATTATAATGTATTTCTCACACATGACATTACACTGCCTATTTTGGTATGACCAGCTACTTAGAGCTAACGCTTTCGTGTAGCAACACTAAGTAGTGATCAGCTTCATATCATGGTACAGGCCACTTTCAATGCATATCTCAACTTTATCAATTGCACAAAGACCACTCTACAAATGTCATGACCACAACGTCGAGCACTCTAGCTCCTTTGGTCGTATACAAACACATTGACAACGATCCAACCTGCTTAGGTTTTATCTTAAACCTGGCAAATTCAGAGGCGATTTACCTCGAAATCTTCACGCTGCGGCTCCAAAAACTTACACTGCTCTATTTTGCCTCACGTGCTATGACCAACCACTAGAGCTAACAATTTGTGTAGCAATTTCTAGTGATTACCTGGCATCATATCATTGTTGAAGCAACCAACAAGCATATTTAAGCCCAGCACTTATGGTTCATCATATTTTTGCTTAACTTGGTTCGAACTCTGTCATGCATTTTTTATCTAGCCTCGCAGAGAGGAATATTTTTTTTCTTTTTTTTCAGAGAGGAAAGTGTTGTAACGATACAAATCAATCGCCGACATATTGCGTAAATTAAATTCAAATTTATTTACGTTGCACCAATGAAAAAAAAGAAAATTGCCGTTTAACCACGTTTAACCACGTTTAACCAATAGTATGCAAGTACACATATTGCATGCTCTTTAAGCACGGTAATTTACCATGCAATCAGTTGGCGTATCTACGTTCTGCCTCGTGTTACACATGTGCGTGCTGTCGGCTGTCAATACCTACGCTGGATATTGATTTATTTCACCAACAATTGGCAACATCCGTGATTCACCGTGTTGCTCTTCAACCAGCAAGACGAGCCAATAAATGCAGAACTTCAACGAAGTTATCCACATCGTGATAACAACAGCAGGAACCACAACCAGAGTCCACCCAATGAACAGAACATCAACTTACATATATATAACTTACGAGAACGCCGCCAAGGCCCATTTAAGGGCCCCCATATCAGTAACTAATCTCTATTCAGAGCACTTTAACGTCGTACGGCATTTACTTGAAGCCGGGGCGTTTACACTAGATTTGTATGATTTAAGTAGATACTTGTTAACACTAGGGCTGAGAATAAACAGTAAAAAGATGAGAGCTTTAAAAATAGGTAACAGGACTGATTTCAATTATGTTTATTTTCATGATGCTGAGATTAATGATGTTTTTGAAATTAAACTTATGCAAGAAAATAAGGATTTAGGTGTAACTATTCATTGTACGGCTTCTGCTGAGAGACATATTGAAAGGATAGTAGGCAGTGCAAAGAACAGATGGGCACTAATAAATAGAAATATTTTATCGAGTGAAATAAAATATAAAATGTTTATAATATGCATTAGACCGATATTAGAATATGCTGCCGCTACTTAGAATCCTTTAACAAAGGGTTTGTCTAATAAGATAGAAGCTGTACAAAGAAAAGTTGTGAAACAAATAAGTCCTATCTCCTGCACTATATATGCCACTAGATTACAGTTTGTATCACTGTATCCTTTATGGTTTCGGAGGATGTTCTTTTGCATAAAAGTTTTTCATTTGAACCAGTGGACTGGTGCCTATATGAATCCAATAAGAAAGAGTCACGAAGTTGGAACTAGATCTGGTCATTTTGCAATATCTCCACCATTGGTGGGGAATGTAGCGAGCAAGCTATTCTCTTTTTCAAAAATTTTCAAAATTTACAATCAATTGCCAAAGGGGCTTAGAGAAACGCCTTCATCTAAAATGTCTCTTAAATTTTTATCTACCGAACTAGAAAAAGTGTTCAATCCTGCTGATATTTTTTTTTAATTTTGATTATGATAATACTTTCTCGTGGTTAAATAAAAGACAGGATTAATTGTTTTTCAGCCGCATAACTTCTCGAGATTCTATCTTCAAGTTTTGTACTATTAAAACTGAAACGTTATGCATTACATTGTAACACGCAGCTCCGTGTTACAACCCAACGAAGGTCAATTTTTACAAACGCTGTGCTCTTTAAGGTCAAATATTCTAACTCTGTCCTTAAACAATATTTCTCTTAGCTGTGATTTTGGGAACAATCTCTTTTAGTCTCAAGCAGTTTCAATCGATATTTCTTGAACTGCAATTTTATTTGTAATTAATAGTGTTTTTATAAATAGAGAGAACCGCGCGCGATCCGAGAGGATCACGCGGTGGATTATTCGTTACTATGAAAATGATTGATTGTTTACTATAAAAAACATTTGTGAGTTGTTTGTCATTTAAATCTTTAAACGGTTTACACAAAACATTTTACTTTATGACCATAAATAATTTTACTAGGCTCATATTATCATGTATCTTTAACCGTCTGACTACTCATTATAATCCAGACATTTGTGTAACAATAACCACTTGTGTATAAAACATTTTACTTTATAAACACAAATCATTTTACTATGTTCATATTATCATGTATTTTCAATCATATGTCTATATTCATGCCAATCCAGACATTTGTGCTAAACATTTCGCTTTATAGACATAAATCACTTTATATTTATATGTGCTACATTGTGTGTAATATATACGTGAAACCTTTCTTCGGCCTTCTAATATTAACCATCTGAAAAGGAGCAGACTGATTGAATGCTCGGGTACTAATAATAGCAATCATTGACAAGTAGTAGGGGTACAAAATCAGGAACGAGAAAGGAAGAGCGAAAAGTACCCCTACAATGCATTACATATCCTGTTAATCAACAATACATACAATCAACTATTAGTCATGATTCCATTTTTTGCATAATGTTACACTCGAATAATACATTAAATTTTTCTATTTTTGATGATGAATCTATCACTCTTTATGACCGAACTTTCTGATGCTGATAAACTGTACAGTACAACTAATTGCACATATTTATGTGATGTGATATGTTTTTATATTGTACATTTTCTATTTTTATTATTTGATGGAACATGTAAGGTTTGAATCCAATTAAAGATTTTCTATTCTATTCTATTCAAGTCAACCCACCAATGGTGGGAATGTTGCGAGCAAGCTACTCTCTTTTTCAAAAATTTACAAAATTTACAATCAATTGCCAAAGGGGCTTAGAGAAACGCCTCCAACTAAAATGTCTTTTAATTTTTATCTACCGAACTAGAAAAAGTGTTCAATCCTGCTGATATTTTTAATTTTGATTATGATAATACTTTCTCATGGTTAAATAAAAGACAGGATTAATTGTGTTTCAGCAACATAATTTCTCGAGTTTCTATCTTCAGATTTTGTATTATTAAAACTGAAATGTTAATCAACAATGCATACAATCAATTATTAGTCATGGTTACCTTTTTTCTCACAAACTGTTATACTCGAATTATACCTTAAATTTTTTTAATTTTGATGAAGAATCTATCACTCTTTATTCTATTCTATTCTATTCTATTCTATTCTATTCTATTCTATTCTATTCTATTCTATTCTATTCTATTCTATTCTATTCTATTCTATTCTATTCTATTCTATTCTCTATTCTATTCTCTATTCTATTCTATTCTATTCTATTCTATTCTATTCTATTCTATTCTATTCTATTCTATTCTATTCTATTCTATTCTATTCTATTCTATTCTATTCTATTCTATTCTATTCTATTCTATTCTATTCTATTCTATTCTATTCTATTCTATTCTATTCTATTCTATTCTATTCTATTCTATTCTATTCTATTCTATTCTATTCTATTCTATTCTATTCTATTCTATTCTATTCTATTCTATTCTATTCTATTCTCTTCTATTCTATTTCATTCTTTTCTATTCTATTCTATTCTATTCTTTTCTTTTCTATTCTATTCTATTCTATTCTATTCTATTCTATTCTATTCTATTCTATTCTATTCTAGTCTATCCTACTCTATTCTATTCTATTCTATTCTATTCTATTCTATTCTATTCTATTCTATTCTATTCTATTCTATTCTATTCTATTCTATTCTATTCTATTCTATTCTATTCTATTCTATTCTATTCTATTCTATTCTATTCTATTCTATTCTATTCTATTCTATTCTATTCTATTCTATTCTATTCTATTCTATTCTATTCTATTCTATTCTATTCTATTCTATTCTATTCTATTCTATTCTATTCTATTCTATTCTATTCTATTCTATTCTATTCTATTCTATTCTATTCTATTCTATTCTATTCTATTCTATTCTATTCTATTCTATTCTATTCTATTCTATTCTATTCTATTCTATTCTATTCTATTCTATTCTATTCTATTCTATTCTATTCTATTCTATTCTATTCTATTCTATTCTATTCTATTCTATTCTATTCTATTCTATTCTATTCTATTCTATTCTATTCTATTCTATTCTATTCTATTCTATTCTATTCTATTCTATTCTATTCTATTCTATTCTATTCTATTCTATTCTATTCTATTCTATTCTATTCTATTCTATTCTATTCTATTCTATTCTATTCTATTCTATTCTATTCTATTCTATTCTATTCTATTCTATTCTATTCTATTCTATTCTCTCCTATTCTATTCTATTCTATTCTATTCTATTCTATTCTATTCTATTCTATTCTATTCTATTCTATTCTATTCTATTCTATTCTATTCTTTCTATTCTATTCTATTCTATTCTATTCTATTCTATTCTATTCTATTCTATTCTATTCTATTCTATTCTATTCTATTCTATTCTATTCTATTCTATTCTATTCTATTCTATTCTATTCTATTCTATTCTATTCTATTCTATTCTATTCTATTCTATTCTATTCTATTCTATTCTATTCTATTCTATTCTATTCTATTCTATTCTATTCTATTCTATTCTATTCTATTCTATTCTATTCTATTCTATTCTATTCTATTCTATTCTATTCTATTCTATTCTATTCTATTCTATTCTATTCTATTCTATTCTATTCTATTCTATTCTATTCTATTCTATTCTATTCTATTCTATTCTATTCTATTCTATTCTATTCTATTCTATTCTATTCTATTCTATTCTATTCTATTCTATTCTATTCTATTCTATTCTATTCTATTCTATTCTATTCTATTCTATTCTATTCTATTCTATTCTATTCTATTCTATTCTATTCTATTCTATTCTATTCTATTCTATTCTATTCTATTCTATTCTATTCTATTCTATTCTATTCTGTTCTATTCTATTCTATTCTATTCTATTCTATTCTATTCTATTCTATTCTATTCTATTCTATTCTATTCTATTCTATTCTATTCTATTCTATTCTATTCTATTCTATTCTATTCTATTCTATTCTATTCTATTCTATTCTATTCTATTCTATTCTATTCTATTCTATTCTATTCTATTCTATTCTATTCTATTCTATTCTATTCTATTCTATTCTATTCTATTCTATTCTATTCTATTCTATTCTATTCTATTCTATTCTATTCTATTCTATTCTATTCTATTCTATTCTATTCTATTCTATTCT
>JAQBSW010012360.1:0-17015 GCA_029291075.1 Eudiplozoon nipponicum | reverse complement strand
TAACCATAAGGAGTGAAAAAAAGTACATAAGTGAATTTAGATAAATTATTATTGAGATTTACGAGAGAGGGAGAGGGGTAGAGAGAGAAGGAAAACCTTGCTACTATTATCAGGATAACTTACAGAAATGAGGCAAACTAAACCTCTCCACAACACCATTATGGCCAAGTTAGCATTCGGACAAGGCGACATCAGCAATACAGCTTCCTTGCGGATTTCACTGTATCACGTCATAAAAAACCAAACCTCGCAGCTACCTTTGCCCTACTAAGAAAAGAAAGTTACGAAGATGATTCTACTAGACATCTTCAACAAGATCGCCACTGAGCTCGATTCGATGCCATATCGCTAAGGGTTTCTAACCAAGAACTGTAATGCGCACGAGGACCCCATCTCGGCAGACGAGTGGGTCCTATACTACCCAATTTGGATGTAAGTGACTTTAATTGTTTCTGCCATGTCAAAATCTGCCCACCTTGTTTCTTACGCCAATTTGGTGCTGGATGAGAGAACAGAGCTGTATTGGGCAATCGAAATGAGGGCATACGCAAAACGTGACCGAGCCAACGAAATTGATGGAGCCTTATTTGTTTTTTCTAACGACGAGCACTTATTATCAGATCAAAAAATACGTCTACGGATGTCAACGTTGGCTATTCGTTGTTGGTAACCAACATGTGCTATACATCTCAAATAACGATGATCAAATTCCTGTAAGCGTCTCAAATCATCAACTCTAAGAGGACAAGTATCACTCGCGTATAATAATACTGCGCGCGCAGATGCATTGTAAACACGACCTTTAAGGCAAAGTGAAATATTCGAGTCTCTCCATAAATGACGAAGGTTCGAGATAGCTACTCTAGCTTTCGCGATCCGTATTCTCACCTCGTCTGACATATTGCCTAAGTTATTGATAGAGCTCCTAAGATGTGTTAACCTGTCGACTATGTCTAGATCTTCATTCTGCAGTCGCAACGTTGGAGTGAGTGGTGGGTGATCCTGTAACAGTATATTACATTTAGAGTGTGCGAATTTTATACAAAAAGACGAAACAACGTCTGTTTATCTATACAAGGTGGCCTGGGCAGCATCCTGATTGTCGAATAATAGTATGAGATCGTCCGCATAGTCAGGATCGACTAGTTTATCGCCCTGGAGAACTTCAACTCCAGCATCCTGAATGTGTGGGAGAGTGTTGTCATAATAGTATCGATTACAAAATTAAACAAAAATGGGGAAAGTGGACAACCTTGACGAACACCACTGCTGCTTGTAGAGATATGCGTTAATTCGTTGTAGACCTTAACGCGACCAGAAGTATTTGTGTAGAGAGCTCGTATAATATTTTACAAAACTGTGGGCACACCGCTTTTCGACAAAATATGGAATAAAACATTGCGATCCACCGAATCAAATGCACCCTTGAAGTCTAGAAAGACGGCTATTGTGGGACGGTTATATAAATGTCCATGTTCGAGAACTTGCCTTAACGTAAAAATATTAACTATACAACCTCGTCCTGCGCGGAATCCGGCCTGTTCTTTTGTATGTGATTCCCGTGAAGCGCTAAGACGACGTAGTATAATCGAATCAAATAACCTAGATACGACCGGAGTCAAACTTTTACCACGATGGTTAACTCACTGATTACGATTGCCTTTTTTTAAGATGGGAATCATGGTCGACTCATTCCAATTAAGTCCTACGGTTTTCTTATTCCATATTGTATGAAAAAGTTTGGTCAACGCTCCTGAAATTATATCGCCACCACCCTTAAACAATCCTGGAAGAAAATCATCGGGGCCTGCGGCTTTGTGGCGTTTAAGAGAGGATTGCATCGCGTACTTCTAACTCCGATGGTTCTTCGGGACTAACATTCCACACTGTTGATGCAGACATGCTTTCGGGAATCGGAACTGACGCGGGTGGCCAAGAAAATTGACCTCTGAATTGTTCAGCCCACCCTTCAAGACGACTTATTTTATCGGTTATTAAATCGTTACTATCATTTATAGTTTCACTAACTTTTAATTTTCTCGGACCTGTTGCACGGATAAGTTGGAACAAACAGCGACTATTACCTGACGCGAAAGCTACTTCCATTTCTTCAGCCTTTCTTGTCCCAAAGTTTTCGAGATCTACTTTTAGATTGTGCTTAATTTGGCGTCTTATATTGCGACGGGTATTATTATGAGTCGAGCCAGGTGGAATTTGGCGCCTTCGACTTTCTCCATAGATTTTACAGAGAACCAGTGATTATTTCTACGGGGGCCTGCAATGCCACATACAGTAGTACCTGTATTGTGCATAGTGGAACTTATCTTGGACCAAAGTACATTCGGATTTTCGACATCCAGACCCGTTAGATTAGCCTTTAGAATATTTTCATAATTTTGCTTTTGCAGATCCTTCTGAACCTTTGTTCCACCAAACATTAAAAAACCAACATAAGCCATTTATTCCATCGGCTTTGCTATCCATCATGAGTCTGCAAATTAATGGTTAGGAAGTAGGAGTCGATGTTCATCTTATGACAAGGTAAATTATTCATTTCATCGCCAATCATGCCGCTTTCAAGGTATACAGATTAAATACATTTCGATTGTGCTTGACAAGTTAAGCTTAAAAAACTCGAGATTTTTTAACTAGTAAAATGGCCAATGCTAACACACCTGGACTCAAAGTACAATTCGAAGAGGATTTTATACATTGATGTTGCTTCCAACTCATAAGCAGAATTAAAACTGCTGATCTTCGTCCGCCTCGTTGCTAGCAGAATTAAGACTGCTGATCTTCGTCCGCCTCGTTGCTAGTAGAATAATCCTTGCAAAGCTTACGAGCCAGGTTAAATCCTCTTAGACCAGCTGCAAATTCAACGTGTTGAAGAGTTTCCGTGTTAGTGTAGAGAGAACATTCACATGTGTTATATTTGGCGGACAAGCTGAAGTAGGATGAAGCTTCACTAGGTGCTTTTTGTACGCCATCGGTTTTAGTTACAGGTGGCACAACGGTAACAGGCGTACCTGAAGGCTTTCCGTACATTTCTTCCCGTTTTTCATTGTTGGAATTAACAAGAAGAATAGGGGCTGCTGTATGGCGTAAAATTTGAATAGGTTCCCGGTGGCCAGAAAACTGGTTACATATATTGGTCGGGCCAGTGAAATATCTGTCTTATGCTCTCGCGTCCCTGAAAATAGTCAACTATCGTCTGCCTAACTGAATGTGGTCGATCTAACTATGAAGAAATGTCACTTCCTATCAGCATGGGCTACATTGCTATGCCATTTGGTAAGATGCCGCTTGTGCCTGTGCAAATTTGAGTTCACTACGGCCAGGTTGATGATAACGGCAAGATTGGAGAGCCTGATGTCGTATTCACAACTGTTTTCACTTGAGGTCTATCCTCCTACAGCTAGGATTTCCGAATGACGTTGTAGATCCGAGACAGTTGTTAATTTACGATTGATTAAGAATTAGCGCGCAAACATTTACGACTTCTAAAACCGAGTATTTTACATGGAATGTTGAATAAGTAAAACGTTAGAGTCTGGCTCTTTAATCAAGTAAGGCTTAGCAGAATTACCATTCCTAAACGTTGCCAGTCAACGATTATTAGATTGTATCACATTTTCAATTGTTAGTATGAATGATGTGGAAGCTTTCGGGGGAAAAGGGTCAAATGAACACAAACCCGCCACGAAGAAGAACTCAATTAGTAATTGGACATTGGAATCAATCGGATCTTTGCAAATCTACTACCAACTAAGCGAATACCTGGTCAAACCCTAACACATCCATACATGAATTATTACATTACTTTTTATACAGTAAGAGTGACTTATGGAAGTAAACAGACATGCATACAGACACACCTTTGCACACTCACAGGTCAAAATACGATCCTCAACTAGTAATCGTACGGCTTCTGAAAATGACTGCAGGTTAAACTTAAATTCAGATAGGTTTTCATTTAATTAATCAAATGAAAATCCCAAATGGGCAAAACTGACGGATTGTAATTTTTGTTATCATGTATTTGCCAACTAAGCCGATCATTATCCATAACAAATGAACTCCAGATTATTCATTGTTTTAGTTACCTAATATATATATAGTCAGTATAAATTAAAGGCCATTCTTTAAATATACTGGTTTCGTTCTTACTGGAAACTCGTTAAGTATTTTCCGCGACCCGGGCTCGTACCGTGCAGATATGGTTTTATGTCGAACACTTGTAGCATTGGGCAACCCCTGCCGCAACATACACGCGATTTTATTCATATCTTGTCTTGTGTTTCGGTTAGCATTTCCTTTAGGTGTAACCTATTTGGCATTTCTTCGTTCTAAAGTTCAGACTAGCCACGCCCGATCTGTCATATATTAATACTTCAATACTGTTTATGCATAAAGGAAGCTGCTGTTTTATATGTATTTATGGATAAGGCGTGGTGTAGCTGGTAAAAATTTAGTCTTTATTGGCCTAGAAAGTTATCAGTAGAAGCCGGCATTGTGCTCTTAATCCAGTCTATAATTGGCCATTTTTAAAAAAAATTTCGGCTAGCAATTGTTTTCCATACGAACCCAACGGGACTCACCATCTACCTTGCTACAATTTCAAATTTATCATAATAATATTCCTTCCGTTTGCAATTTATTTTTTAAATATACCTATATCTACATAGTTAAATTAAAACGTTTCTTATTTTGCGTTATATTTGTAATTTTTAGGCACAAATTTGAGAAGTTCCTTCATGCTGCTGCTGTAGAATTGAAGTCCACAAACACATCAAAAGTATGTCTTTTTGTGTATTATTAAAATGTTTTCTTAAAGTATTCGGTGTGTTAGAATATTGCTCATCGAGAAAGGTTGAGAAAATTAAAATTTTTAAACGCATGTATGTATGACAACCCTATACAAGCATCGACGGAGTTCGCTGATATTAGTGACAACAGTGCGTATACATTTGGCTCAAGGCGCAAATTTCCGATTGGAACGCCGTCTAATTCTAATTCGCTTTTCGATCTTCATTAGGTCTTCTGAGGTTAAAAGCACAGAGCAGATTAATACGAGTATACTTCGCTTGAGTTCTTTTGTCGTTTTTTTCTGAATGAGCACCAAATTTAAACTCTTCCATTCGTTTCGGTTTGATTCTCTTTCAAATAACAGCAATGACCTCGTGCGGATATTTCTGAAACTCTATTCCTTTTAACTTGATGAATTCCAAAGGGAGGCCATTGGTAATACTGACAATCGATCTCTAATGTTATTGTAAATCTTTCATTTCGTCAAAAGTTGTTGCGTTGTAACTGAAAGGTTATGTTATCTCTAACAAAATCGTTTTGAATACGTAGAAATGTTTGACGAACTGACATGTGATAGGAGGGTTGTTTTGTTCGTGTGGCCCAAAATTTCTACGTTGAAGTTATAATTAAGCCTCGCCTAAAATATAAATATGTTGTTATCCATATATTCTGTGCTACGTGAAATTTTGCTAATTTATTCGCATTATAACTTATTTCTGTCGAACAAATTAAATGAATTATGTGTACTCAAACGTAAATTTGACTGGAAACAATGCGAGGATCGTAATTAATGCCTTCCACCATATTCGCGATTGTTTTTATCTATCTTTTGTTTGATTAACCAGCACTGTAGTGTCCATTCAATGGGCACCTATTTTAGCCACAAGTTGTGTTTTATTTCTGTGCGTATTTGGAAAAAGAAGTGCGCAAAATCTTGTTCCAACGTCATTTTCAGACAATCAGCTGATGGAAGGCTTAAAAAAGTAGGGACAATTGAGAACCCATCAATCAAGGTCAATAATCAGAGAACCTGAAAATGTACAACATTCAAGATTTTATTGACCTAAGAGTGCTATCAATTATCCCGCACAAGAAAAATGCGGTCAAATCCACTACCGAGGTAACTTTGTTAGATGACCAAAATATTAAAGGAGGCTGTAAAGGAATCTCTTAGTTGGGCATTATTACTCGAGATTTAGATTCTTTAATGATGTTCTTGCCACTTTTCAGATACGAAAAGACACTATGATAGGCGAAAATTTGCGGGAATCTAGCGAATATAGTTGAGAGGCATATTTTACCGTACTTTAATTACATGCTCTTCAGGAATTTAATGCGCTAAGGCCCATTTCTCCTTTTATGAAACTGTCCATATTTTTCGATTTCGAACGCAATTATTTTTACCTTAAATTAATTGATTATCTCTATTAAACTTAACTGCGTATCCTCTCCTTCGTTTTCATGCATTAATGTTAGTTTGTTGGTCTGTCCATCTGTCATTTACTAAGTCATGCCTGTTGTTCCGTTGCACAATGTATAACTGTTTTGTGATGTCAACTTCATGAAACGTGAACTGATTTTTGCTTCTCATGCGATTATCTGATTTAGCCAGCTTTATTAATTCGCCCATTCACTTCCAATTAGATATTAGATGCATCGTCGGAATTGGCTAATGAACAACATCCTGAGAATGATGCTCAAGCTGAAGTCGCTGTACATGCTGAGTCAGCGGTGGATGTGTCAGAAGCAAAATCTAAACAATTGGATAAATTTGCAACCGACGAAGAAGACAAAGAAAACAAGCTGAAACAGACAAGTATAACTAGTCTCGGAGATAAGTTTGACCAGATGTCTACCGTTGACACAGTCAAAGAGGCTGGTTCGGAGAAACAGATCGAGAATGATGTGAAAGCATGTGAGTAGATCGAACTATTGCATAAAAGTTGATTGGGTTATACCCTAGATTTTATTGGTGTGGGCCTGTTATTTGACTTTGAACTTGCCAAAATCTAAAATAACCGTTCATCTGAAAAACTATTGTTCCTATAAAAAGTCTACTCAAATGTAAATTTGACTAAAAACGGAATGTGACGATCGGAATTTCTACTATCTCCGCTTATAATAATACTCATAGAGTTGTAAGATACCAACTACATCACAGTCTAAAGTCGATCTTTGATTTATTTTTGACCAGAAACGCTGAAGAGATGGAAAAAGTGTTCGAATCAAGTAACAGCCTATGTTTTTTCCAACTTATTCCCCGAAAGTGTGGCAGTATTAACAGTGTAAACCGTTAATCTCGGATAAACGTCACAGTTATAAAGACAGTCGTAAATTGATACGAGTCTAGACAGACAATAATAAGAACTTTCACTGGCTAGAGAATACAACTTACACTTTAGTGAAACATTGTAAGCTTCCCTATGATATTGTATTGTTAGACGTCCATACATTTGGTAAATTTAAGTTGATGTTGATGTTGATTACACGTGAGTGTAACACTAACATGAATTACATAACCAAATGACTCGTTTAAATGTGACAGATCAATTGACTATATAATGGTGTTTACTCGATACTCCTTGTAATCTAGTGTAACTTGAGATGCATAGATCTAAAATATATTATGTACTGGTATATATTTGAATAAGGTTGTAGACATTTTTAGCACTATAATTGAGATTAACAGTGGTTAGAGCACACCAGATTCTGGAAACAGACGTGCCCAGGTTCGAGTCCTGTCCGCATAAATTCTGGCAGTACATGATGAGTTCCCAATAGGTTGAGCAGAAGTCTACTGGATGGTGCCTTGTATCTACATATGCAATTCTTAGGTTTATACTGACATATTTAAGTAATTAATGGGTGAGGTGTTTATATCAAGACCGCAACCTTGATTATAATAACTGTTATCACCACCCGCGCAACCAATGTTCGTTTAATTACTTGTGTATTGCTTTATTGTTCTTTCTGTATTAACACTTGTGTGAATATTGAATGAGCTGTGAGGATGACCGCAAGAGCGAGCGGTCAAAACGTTGAAAAACATAAGGAAGCTTTTCAAATATTAAAAGAAAAATAAATTTAACTATATATATATATATATATATATATATATATATATATATATATATAAAATCATCAGGGTTATTAAATAATTTAACGTTGATCGTGCTTTAGTTGTCTTCCTGGTTATTTAAAATTTTAGTTTCTATAGATTTGGAAACAACATTTTCGTTGAAGAGCTTGCATACAGTTTTACACACGGTTTTACAAACGACATGTTATCTCAGGTGATACTTGAATGAAGGTTGGGCGGTGTATCCAGTTCCCTATTAATTTCCCTGTCTATCGACCATTACATTATCCACTTGCCTTATCTTATCCGGTTTCCAGTGATTTTCGATTTGATCGTTGTCAAACTGTATATTTTTGCTAAGTAATCTTTAAACAGAGCCGCTGCTATGATAGATTACTGTAAATCTTTCTGAGCCTTATGCTCAACATTATTTTGAATATTGCGTTCGTGATATATTCATTGAAAGGAATTGGCTTTTGCGTAGTGCTGCCATCGTTCGAGCTGATACCACAATTGCTATTAGCGGAACAATTCATTTCTCGATTCTACAAATCGATAATCATAACCAGAACAAGACCAACGAATAACTAACTAAGTTAATAGACAGCCTGACATAAGTATGATATACTGCGTTTTAAATGACTCATAACTAATATGATTGATAGTTGTGCGTAGATTTTATATGAACACTAGATCGCCCATTTCTAATGGAACGTGGAGATTGTGTTGATCTGGTCTTTCGTCATTGGCCTACCTGGTATGCCAGCATTATAATAGAACTGTAGCCTATCCAACGTAGCTCGTTGAGTCAAAATGCTCACCCAGCACTAAGATCCAGTCTCCAGTGATAGAAAGGAATAACGCGTTAAATGAAATGATTTCAGTTATTATACTTCAAAAACTTGTATGATAGCTTTAAAAGAAACATATTGCACGACAATGAATAGATTAATTACCTTGTCCTTTTTTGGCGCAACAAGTTGTTTTCATCCATTATCCTCCTGATTAATCCGGATATTTCGACTTCCGGTTTCAAGTAATGAATTTCTAATCGAAATTACTACTAGCCAGCACTTCCAATCAGCATCCAATCAGTGTGATATGATTCTTTTTACTGACAAATAAACACCGGGATACATAGTCATTTGTGGGTTGTATATGAACTCTATTTCGCCATCTTCAAATGGAGAGTTGAGACCGTGTTAGCCTTCGTTGTTGGCCTACTTGATGTGACAAACTTCTCATAGCGCTGAAGTGTATCCACCATAGCCCGTTGAGTCAAAAGCACACCAACAATAAGGTCTAGTCTCCAGTGATAGAAAGATATAAAGCATTAATTGAAATGCTTTGAGTTCTTTATCTCAAAACTTTTAGCGTAGCTACCTACTATATGCTGTTTGTCAAGAAAAATACTACTACCCTACTCCACCAAACGGCATCACATTTGTATGATATACTGCTTTTTAAACAACACAAACAGTGTAGCTTGTAAATGAACACTTCGCCCATTTCTAACGCAGAATTTCGATTGACCTACCTGGTATGACAAAATTGGAATAGCGCTGAAGTGTTTCCAGTATAACATGAATCAAAACGGAACACAAATTATCACAACAACAGTAATGTCTTGTCTACAATGATAGAAAGGAGTAACGCGTTAAACTAAATGCATTGAGTTATTTTACTTCAAAAATTTTATGATGGCACCTAGTTCTTTCTGTTCGTCAAGTGATGACTCGCTAATTCAATTACTACTAACTAACGCTACCAAATAGCATGATATCTGTGTGATATACTCGTGCTTCATTGGCACATTAACGTGAAATATTCAATTATATGTAGGCGATAAATGAACACTAGATGGAACATTTATAGTGTAGGTTGTGAGCGATTGTCCTCTCATTTGGCCTGCTTGGTATCAGAATCTTTAACACCCATTAAGTGCCTAGAAGACATTCCAACGAGTCATTAGGTACATTAACCGTCACACAAAACGTAAATTCCAGTCTCCAACGATTGGGTCTGGTGAAGTGGATTGAAATTAATAGAATATTTGTCTTGTCTTTAGATCTTGTAATTTTTTTATGTGTACTGGTTTGAATGTTGCTGATTGCTATCAAGCTTTTCTACTTAAAATCAATGTATATTTTGTTATTATGTGCTAATTTAATTCTTTAACTACTTGAACTGACAGGCATTACGCCTAGCTGAATTAGCATGTTCCAAATTTTTTTCTGCTTTAGCATTGGACAAGATTACGGACATGACAATGATTCTGAAGGCAGCTAAAATCGCTGGGTCCACCAGTGATGACCGTTTCGAAATTGCCTTTAATCCAGACGTCTTCCAAAAGCACATCCGTTTTCCGGAGTCAGAAGTAAGTAGATTTTGTATAAAAATATGTTGTGGAATAAAACATGCATACATACATACATACATACATACATACATAATTGTATGGTACGTACACACATATATACATACATCTATTGTACGTACATTCATATATATATATATATATAGAAAGAGTAGTATATATATATATATATATATATATGAGAGGCGAGATAGATTGCATACCTTATTTTTAACTCTGATGGTTGTTTGAGACTACCGTTCCACATTTTAATACAGACCTATTTTCGGGAGTCTGGATTGATGCAGATTCCCAAGAAAATAGATCGTTTAAGTGATCAACCAACTTATCATCATGACACATTTTAATTGTTAATTTTTTGCTTTATCTGACTGGTTGCATCGAATAAGTCGCAGCAAACGTTTGCTGCTATTTGATGCGAGGGCTTGTTCCAAGAATTCATGATTAACTTTCAAATTCTGTTTTTGTTGGCGTCTTATAGTTCTACGGCTATTAGTGTTATTGTTGAAAGAGAAATCAGGAAGTTGACGCCTCGTTTCAAGAATCTCCACAGGGTTTTCAGCGACTCAATGACTGATTCTACGGGAGTCTCTACCGTCAAAGACAGTAGCATCTGTGTTGTGCATAGCGAATCTTATATTCGTCTACAGTGACTTCTAATTTTCACTACAAAGGCCAATTTACGATCGATTTTAGGCTATCTTTATATTATTGTTGACGAGACGGCTGCTCTAGTTTGCTTACGTCTGTTTGTGGTTTGTTCTTATTTAGCTTTCCGTAAAAATTGTGATTGCAAATCTACAGCGAATATGAACACGATTTGACTCGACATACGTGTCCCAAACGAACGGTTGTTCTGGATGCAACCACAATGCCCATAACTTATTTAACACAATCCATTTGAACCATATGGCGCAACGCCTCACTACTTCTGAAGTCTGTGCTATTCAAGTTTAATCTATGCTCCACGCATCTATCCAAAAGTAGTTCAACATTATTGTTTCGCACTGAGAATAAAGTGTATCTACCACTTAGATAAATTTATGCGGCGCATACGCGCCAAACTTTAGCGTTCATTGTTTTCTACTCACCAATCTTTTTGTGGTTTTACTAAGAGCATTTGTTTTATTTTCCTATCTTTAATTATGGTGTTTCACCTGGTCTGAACTACGCAAACTAGTCACGCATTCAAATGGTAATTTAAAATCGAGCCACTGCAATTTCACTTTTCTGGAATTATACAGCGGTTGTAGATACACATACACATAGACACATGCGAGATGCGCGCCTATCAAGTAAAATGTCAATTAGCTATTATGAAACTACACAGTCAGAAATATAGATGATATTTCATACTTGTTTTATCATTTTGTCTCTATACTACTGTGGGATGAAGAAGTAAATATGGAATGGTGTCCGAAATATTTCCGCTGAAGAGAGGAACTGAGAAAAATCCTTTGCTAATCACAACATAGTTCGGGTTGTTATATCATTCTTCCCAATGCATTAACGCCACCTTTATTCAAGACTATATCTAAAATTTCTGCTCTACTGTGGTTGGGGTGGAAAGCGATCATACCGTTGTCCGTTCTGCAGTAGGTGAGAATATATGCAGGTACAATGAAAGACAAATAAATAAAGGCTTCTGGTTTTGATTTTAGTTGATGCCTTTAAGAGTGTCGTATAAAGTCTGATGTTTACAGGGATCCTTTCAGTCAACCTGGCTTTGGCTCGTGAGCTAATGGAAATACTGACTCTCGATTGTCTAGATTGAGCAAATTCCGTGGTATCCGAGATTTGAAGTTAATAACGTGTGAGTAATAATGGTGCACCCAGTTTTGTAATATGCGTTGTATCTTGAATTCTAGTTTTTGGTATGCCGATATATTAATTTCTTAATAATCCTCTTTGACAATTTTTTAATGTTCGCAATTTTAATGCGCTGACGTGGAAATTTACCATATATTTAATGAATGAGTTATTTTCTATAGCTAAAAGCAGGAAATGAAAGTAATGGTTTTATTTGTAATATATATAGTATATATATATATATATATATATATATATATATATATATATATATATATATATATATATATATATAGCAATCAATGGACTGCAAGATCATATGTAGTAGACTGATTTCCATGTATGAACAAGTATTTGAGATCTTCAGCTAGTTTCGGGCGTTTTAAACAGTTCTCGGCAGTTTTGGTAAATTCGTTTGTCGACATAATGAATATCTTCTAAGCTGCACTTAATGTTTGATAACGTGGTGTAATTCTTAAATTAAAAATTGGCATAATATTGGACTTCTAAAAATAATTTTT
Source organism: Eudiplozoon nipponicum (assembly GCA_029291075.1). Classification (NCBI taxonomy): domain Eukaryota; kingdom Metazoa; phylum Platyhelminthes; class Monogenea; order Mazocraeidea; family Diplozoidae; genus Eudiplozoon; species Eudiplozoon nipponicum. The sequence continues at coordinate 4,423 of JAQBSW010012360.1, read as the reverse complement.
ATATGGGTTCTCATACATATATGCTTAATATTTTTTGTTTTTACTTTTTAGCGTGATAATATTAAGCGTGATGAAAATCTCGTAATTGAGGCTTGTGAATTCCTTGTCACCGTGCAAACACCGAAATTGGTGAATGAGTTTGCGGAGTTTTCATCAACTCCAACAGACGGCCGTGCTCTTATCGATTTGATGCACCAGAGGTATATATAACATTATATTTTTTTCTAAATAAAACTTTATATCTGTCGCATTCACTATCAAATCCATTGCTATAAATTTGTCGTTTGTCACCAGGATTCTAAATAATTATTCAATTAACCAACCATTTATTGTGCGGGTTGTATTAACAATTGTTTGTCTAAAGTATGCAAACTTTATTTAAATAGTTTTTATCATCACCCCCTGCAATCAATGGTTGTTAAATTAAATAAAGTAGGTAAATGTAGCAAAACTACAATAACTTTAAGTTCGTGGCTGTATATAAATTTTGCGGCCAACATTCCAATCAAGTACAATCTTCAGATACACAAAACATCTATTACCCGTTATGAATTTAAGAAATACATTTAAAATTACACGGTAGCACAGTCGCTCCATATTTTCAATCGGTTTTACTGTAGGCTATTCTTAGATAGAAAATCATTCCGCAATAAAATGTTACACAAAATATGTATATTAGTCAAACATGCTGCAATATGAGGAAACGTAACTAAGCACAGTTTTATACGGGATATGGGAAAGCCCCACGATTTGCCAGTGCACGGACAAATTGCTTTTGTTTCCACAGTTCTGGACGTCGATTTATTGGAATAACTTCCAAATAGAGAAACATACCAACAAGCTTAGCTTTTATTAAAATTGAAAAGCGCTTTGTTGGCTTGTACCAAGTTTTACATGACATAACTTGTTTAGTTATAGATTTACGTGCAGTACCAATTTTATTATGCAACAACCAATGTGTCATCAGTTTTACGCTTGAGCAAAAAATCATCATCCTCTTCGTTTTTAGTTGTAAATCCAATATTCGAATACTAAATGGAATATTGAAACTGCATAAATACGACCACCTCTACAAATGCATTTCACTTAGTTTAACACAATTACGTACAATCTCAATAGTTTCCTTTTAAGGAAAATTAGTAAATAATGATCCAACAGCAAATGAACACACTCAATGCCTTTTGTCTACTTTTGCACCAAATTCAAAGAAATCCTTCAAACAGTATACAGATAGGTTATCTCTCACTGTCTTTAATAGGTTAGCCAAACATTTCGCCAATTCATGCTTTGGCGTATTTGTCATTGACACAATTGGACTAAGCATAATTCCGTGATTGTACGTCTGGAAAATATTTCAATGAATTGATGCTGACCCGAACTGCAAACAATAATTTTTTTTACGTGCACTGGCACTAAAGTGGGGCTTTGCAAGTCCCATGTAAAACTGTGCTTAGCTACGTTTCCTCTTTTTTCAACATCTCTGACTAATGTATTGTTGTACACAGATAGGCTTTCTCTCACTGGCTTTAATGGGTTAGCTAACCATTTGGCCAATTCATGAGTTGACGTACAATGAACCTTCTCTACTTCGAGGATCGATTGTCGCGGATTCACGACATCGCGGACTTTTGCATAATATTATATGAAAACATAAGAAAATTTATCGCGGATTTTCTGGTAATGTCGAAAATAGTCGCGATATACGAAGACCAAAAATATATTGTTTATTGCATTAAAACATTAATAAAACGTAGTATTTCCTAGTCTACGAACAACAAAGCAAGCATAAAATAGTATAAAACATGTACATACCTTGTATTTGAATTTGTAACTAACATGACAAAACAGAGACATACGTACAACAGTTCTGTACCTACCTACTTAGTACCCTAATGTTGGCAAAACACAAAGCATAGCAGCTCCGTGACGAAGTGTGATGTAAGGTTATTAAAAGTATTGTTCCTTGTATATATCGACGTCCGACCAGTTTTACAGTTTTTTACTCAGAATTTTTCATTTCTTTAACTTTAATATTCTAACATTTAAATAATTTTGCCCGCTTATGATAAGGGTACAGTACCTACGTTTTTTGTAAAATGGTGGTTTGTTAACAGTACGCAAAGTGAGTCCGAATACATGTTAAATAAGTACTATAAATATTGTCCCTACCTCACGAATTTTCAGCTATCGCGGCCCGTCTTGGAACTTATCTACTGTGATAAACGAGGGGTCATTGTATTTGTCGTTGACACAATTGGACTAAGCATAATTCCGTGTTTGTACGTCTGAAAATTATTTCAATAAATCGCTGTTGACCCGAACTGCAAAGAAGAATTTTTTTCGTACACTGGCACTAACATGGGGCTTTGCAAGTCCCATGTAAAACTACTTAGTTACATTTCCTCTTTTTTCTATATATTTCGGTTTAACTTTAATATGAACTGATTTTCCATCTAAAAATAATTTATTCTTTGTTTAATGTCTCAAGTAAAACCAGTTGAATAGATGAAACGAAAACGCTTCTCTGTATTTTGATATGTATTTTTTAAATGCATATTGTGTAATAAATGTTATATCAACCTACGCCTATTTGAGACTGCTATATATATATATATATATATATATATATATATATATATACAAATAAAAAATAAATTTTAAATGGAATGGGAGTGTGAAATAAGGAAAAGACCCATCATTTTTTACATCACCTCCAGTTCAGACTCAATGGCCGAACATGCTTTTTCTGCTTCCATAGATCGTGCTGTCGATTGTTTATCCACAAATCTTCATATGTTGCTAACTCATTTCTATTATTGCGCTTATTAATTAACGACATGTCTGGCGAGAACACATGCGAGGTTTCAATGATATGTGGCGCAACTGCAGATGTGCACTCACCATTTGATTTGAAACTGGTGTTCAAGTCGAAATTCTTTTTCTTTCGAGTAATTAAACGTCTGGTCGATCGGCTTACGTAAGTTGATCGATGAGTCGCGTATGTATAACGACAGTTTTTCTTTAATTGCTGGTAATGACGAAGGGGTTTCCTTAAATAGTGCAGTTGTGTATGTGAGAGAGAGAGTGAGTTAATGCTGCCTAAATTTTCTGTGTTGTGTGTGAAACAACGCCCCTATTAAATGGGATGTTTAAATGTATTTCTTTATTTTCTGACTCAAAAAGCGGCTGTTTCATTTGATTTAATTACCTAGTCCATTGTCTATTATAACAATTATGCATGAGATCTTTTTCAATCTGGAATAATCAGTCTGTCAATTCTTGAGGCCAGAATAGCTGAACATTGCGACTTAAACGCCTATTTCAAATCCAATGGTGAACACACACCTGCATTTGCGCAGAATATTGAAACCTCACACATGTCTCCAAATGTGACCTTCAAGATAATAAATATATTCAATGACAGAAATGAGTTAGCAAAATGAATATGCTTGAATAAACGAACCGTAGGCTGAACAGCAGCTGAAGCACGAAAATTAGTGTTTTTTTGCTACTTGAGGAGAAAGTGAGAAATAAACGTTTCTTATATCAGATAAAATTTCTTTTCATCATTGCACATTGAAAGGGTATTATGATTTTTACAGAGTTTGTATTAAAACGAACCTATATATATATATATATATATATATATATATATATATATATATATATATATATATATATATATATATATATGTAAGAACAAAACAACGTACTCCATGGAATAACATTTATTAATAAATCTTATTTCTACCAGTATCTACAGCCATTGTTCTGGATTCATTAGTATATTCGTTCATCCAATCCCACTGTACATTTGTCGTAACCAATCTCCTCTTCGTTATGTTAGCCTTTGTTTTGCGCAATTTAGACCACTCCTTTTGCGTAACGTCATTTGGTGTGTCATCGCCTTCATTGTAATTGCGTCCGTAATTGATGTATGTGTCGTATTTTGCGAAGCGTTGGCTATTTTTAAAGGCATGTCGGTTATGTCTTTGTTCCAGTCCAATTTAATTTCTTTTTGAATTATTTTCTGCACGTTTAAGCAGGCCTTCAGCTTATTAATTGCAATAGCTTCAAAAGCCAGAAGCATTTTCTCTGTTCTTGCCTTGTAGAGAACTGAAAAATTGTTACTACTAACAGCATGACCTGTGAGTAGTACATGTTCGTAAATTGCTGATTTTTGTGCAGGAGCTGCACCCCTCTTTAATAGTTTTTGAGGGAGATGCTGATTTATTCTAGTTTCGAGCCTCTTTTTTGATCGGCCGATGTACTGAGTGTTGCAGGTACATTGAAATTTGTATACAGACAAAGGTGTTGACGTCACAGAGAGGCTATCTCTTTCATTCGTGCGCATCAGTTTTGTTGTGTTGAACACCACTCTCACCTGTATTGATGGAAACTGTGCTTTTGTCGCTCGAATTAC
>JAQBSW010012359.1:0-17016 GCA_029291075.1 Eudiplozoon nipponicum | reverse complement strand
AATGCAGATATACATGCTAAAAGACAAAACAAAACATGTTAGTATACGAACGGTGTTAATATAAATGTGTGTACAAATAAAAAAACATATAAAAAACATTATGCTAGGTCCAATTACAAGTACTGAATTTTGGCTTAAGTATCACGTTCAATTATCTACGACGTCATGACAATTATAGTAGGTAAATTAAGCAGAATGGTTTACTAGCACCGAGGCAATTCTGTTGAACATTTGGGAGCGACGAAGAGTTAGATTAACGCTCTCGTGGACGCAAACCTTCATACGAGCGTTTGCTTATTTGATTACACAACAAGGTATCCTTACTTTACAGGAGAATTGAATGCGTAAAATTAATCGGGAATCGTAAAAATGCGTCTAGTTATGTGTTATGCTTTTCTAAATGAGTTTAAGTTATTGAATTAATTGTGTGCATTCTCTGTCTATGGTAGTTCGTGGGAATTTCCTAAAGGCTGTCCAGGATATTTTTGTTACTTTTATTATGACTTTCGGTAAACTTGAACTAATGTTTGCGCTTAAGGATTTTTTCAAGATATAAGTACTGAGAACCTAACAACTAAGTCAAGATATGTATTGGCGACAAACAGGTCCTTTAAATTTTATTCTCGATGATGATTTTCATTTAGAAATTATGCTGCATTTAACAAAGCAGTTAGTATCTTTTATTTTATGGATTAAATATTAAGTTTTGAAATACTGTAGCCTAGTGTTTCATGTGGTAAAAGTGTTATTTTGTATGCGTGCTGATGCTTTCCTTTTAATAAGCCATTACGAATAAGCAGCCTGTTTGTAATTATTCGCCTTTTGAAAAAAGGTAGGCCTATCATAATTTTCATGTTTATTTTCAGCTTAGCCATTTGTGTACAAATGCATAGAAGTCCGTCTGTCGCACAATGAGCTCCAATACTGCCTGAGAGCATTACAGAATAGTAGACTTTTCCTATTTATCTTTCTCTGTCCAAAAGTTGTTGCAAGATGCCTATTGTGTGCGAGAGAGTGAACTTATGCTTCTGTGCTAAGAGCAATAATGAAAGCTATCAGCTCTAGTGACTGGAGTACTTTGTTTTGTTTTGTATGATTAATACTAGTGTTCCTCTAATGCCGGCAAGTTTCCAAAACGCTGCTGGTGCGAACGGTTATTACTCGCTAATTGTTTTTGTATATTTAGCATGCATATTTCTATAGATATGTACATAAAATCAGACTTTAAATGCTTCACGTACTCAAATTATCTAGCTGGTGATATTTCGGCTGGCTGGAACGATCCACCTCAGCTGTTTAAAAAATCTTCCGACGGATGCGCGTCAGATAATAATTCTTGTTCTGATCCTTCATCGGGAGCTCCTAATGCATGGTCTATGAGTAGTGCAGGTCCGAAGTCACGACCAAGGGCCTACCATACTCTGGATGGAAATGGATGCGTTACAGTCGCACCTAATATGCCACCAGCAATAGCTCCACCGATTCCTCCTGTTTTGACACAGTCTCTTCCACCGTCCCTTACAATGCAGCCAGTCAACAGTTCTCCACCAGGTTTGTATATAAAAGCATTTTTATTTAAATAGAACGTTATGATTTGAAATGCGAATAAACTTTGCTGTCATTTAAACTAAATTAGTCTTATGAAGGCTGATTTGTACTCTTTTTAATATTTTCAATCATATTTATTTAGAATAATCATTTTAATAAATGATTTATCCCTGAATGACTAACCATAGATGTTAATTTATGTAAAATACAGTGGAATGAGAAAGTGTGACATCAAATTATTTCTGAATTGTTGTAAAAGTTATTCCTTTAACTCCAAAATTTTCTATTTCTATAATTAAACGAACATTGGTTGCGCCGACGGTGATAACATTTACTATAATCAAAGTTGGAAACTTGATATAAACACTTGACCCATTAAGTACTTACATTTTGCCAGTATAAAATAAGAGTTGTATAGTGTAGAAAAGGTAATTCATCCAGTAGACCGGTTTCGTCTTGAATAAAAAGAAGCTCTTCCATGTATGTTGGATAAATTAGAAATCGGCGTATGCTGCGTTTCTGAAACAAGAATACAAGATCCTATGTTCATCACAGAATTGGTTGCACCCTCTCTATCTACGCGTTATTTGCTTCGAACATCTGATTCCACGGGGTTTTCTCAAGCCGGTAAATGGGTTGTTGGGTATTGTTCTTATCACACGACTCGAAGCTTGCTTAAATACATCTTCTAAAATCAATGCAAAAAACGTAATCAACGTTGCTTTTTCGTTGCTTCTGCATATGATCCTACCGATTGCACCACAGACGAAAGCAAGGTCGCTTTTTACTCCGAACTAAGTTTCTTACTAAGTAGAGCACGAAATTCAGATATAGTCTTGGTTATGGGTGACACGAATGCTGAAGCTTGGCGCTTAAGTAACTTAGAATTTCATTTAGGTGGAAGATACACTTTAGGCACGACGCGCAATGATAATGGTGAACGGCTTTTGAATAGGTGTGCAGAACAGATTATATTTAAGTAGTAAAAACTTCAGACGTGGTATTAGAGGGTGCGCCATATAGCATACTTCAGCTACCAGACAACGGTGGACTCAGATCATGTGGCAATTAGTTATAGATGGCGTAGTTGCATCCATGATTGCCGTCATTTTTGGAACACTTATGTTGACTCGGACCACGCACTTATCCGTTGTAGATTTGCAGTAATTTTTTCCTGGAAAAGAAATAAGAATATACCCCAAATAGATGTAAGCAAACTCGAACAACTGTCCTAACGACAAAAATAGGAAGATATTCTAAAGGCAAGGCAAACTGGTCTTGATTACGAAAATCCGAATTTACTTTGGTCCAAGATAAGTTTCACTACACAAATTGAAGATACTACTGAATGTGACATTGCAAGCTCCAGTAGGAATAGTCATTGGTTCTGTGAAATCTATGGAGATACTCGAAACATGGTGCCAAATTCCACGTGGTTAGGCTCATAATAATACTCGTCGAAATATAAGACGCCAAATTAAGCGCAGTCTAAAAATCGATCTAGATTCCTTTTAGACCAGAAAGACTGAATAAATGGAAGAAGCGTTCGCGTCAGGTAATAGTCGCTGTTTGTTCCAACTTATTCGTGCAACAGGTCCGAGAAAATTAAAAGTTAGTGAAACTATAAATCGTAGTAGCAACCATTTTATAACAGATAAAATATGTCTTGAGGGATGGACTGAACATTTCAAAGATCAGTTTTCTTGGGCATCCCGGTCGCTTTACACTATCAGTTTCGCAAAAATCCGATTGATCCTCATTTCCAAGTATGCATCGTTTTTGTCTTCGTTTAGGCTGGGTGTGGATTCGTACCTTTTTTCCGAAGGCGTCAACATAGTTCATGCTAACTAATGGAAATGAGGTCCGATCTAATCTTCGTTGGCACTCAACTTTATTAACATCAGTGGTGTTTGTCAATGCTGTCGACTTTACTCGTTTTTGTTTAATTTAATATCAATATGTTCATTATGCAGGTGTCCATGTTTACCCAGATGGTAGCATAGTTGATCTTGACTATGCGAATGATAATGTATTATTATTCAACAACCGAGATTCTTCCAAAACTTCTTTGAATAGACTAGCATTCGTCGTTTTGTCTTCGGTATGAAATTCACTCTCTCAAGATGTAGGATACTTCTACAGGATCCAACATCATTCACTTCAGGTCTGCTCCAGCAAGGCACAGAGCTGGACGTAGTTCATAGGTTTCCTTATTTTTCTAACTGTTAATAACTCAGACAACATAGATGACAATGTGTATGAGATTCAGAAATGTAGACTGGCTTTCTGCAACCTTCGCCATTCTCAGATATCCAGAAGCATCTCACTTTACTTTATAGGTCGTGTGTACAATGTGTTTGTTCGTGCAGTTTTATGCTATAGTGCAGTTGTGCAGCTATACAGAGCTGATTACTTAGCTAAATCATCGTGTAGTGGCCCATATGTAGAGCCCACGGATTGGTTAAACATTCTTGTATAAATCTTATGTTATGCACTCTTAATTATATTTCACTTTGTAGCTTTGGTCTATATGTATAACTTTTTGTATGTTTATCAATTTGGACCTTCCAGAGACTACGCAAATTTCTCTTTTAAAACCTACTGTATACTTGTGTGCCTTATTTTAGGCTACTGGCGCTATAAGCGTTATATACGGTTTAATTAGATGATCCTATTTGAGCATTTTGTGTGTACCTCTATTTATTGTATCCATTGATTATTTTCTGTCACTTAGATGGCTAGAGTGGCGGAAAGCGGAAGGAGGGGGTAAGGAGCAAGAGAGCGAGAGGTGCGCGGAGACTATTTGTTGTTTGTTGAATGTGAACTTTTGACTGACATGCCAAGCACATTTTAAATTTTGTTTGAATACACCGTTTTTGGAGGAGTATATTGTGAATAATTTTATGACGAGGCTATGCTAGCGAGCAAGGTTTCCTCAATCTTTGTCTGTTGATCCTATTATTTAAGGCGTCACCTGTTTGTCTTGACTTCGTCATGATAACTGGGGCTGTCGTTCTAGCCAGCCCGGGCTGATTTTATCGATGGTTGAATGAGTTTGGCTTGTGGTATAGCAAATCAGACTATTTGGATGAGTCGGCAATACGATGATGTAGCAATTTATAGTTGTTCAACAAGCATATCTATTTCAGAAAGTGGAACTTAGAGTCGATGATTTTAGATTCTTTCTCAAATTAGTCCACCGTCGTCAAAGATGCATAGTCCATATGGACTATCAACAGAAAGCAAGAAACGCTGACGTACATATATATTTTTGAAGAAGCCCACAAGTGCTCTTTGTTAGACAAAGAAATAATTTGCAATCATCTGCGCTTTATCGATAATGTTTTTGCGTGATTGATTGCTGAAGGAAACAATATTAACAGATTTTGAAATGGTACTAAATGTCAACGTCTGGGTGTAGTTGTACATCATAGTTTTCGTTTGGAAACCTTGCGTGATATCACATCGACTCGAGCTCAGTGTTGATCTTGTTGCGGACTTCTATTAGAAACATCTTCGCTTTTTTCTTAGTTAGCTGATATGTGAAGGTCTAGGTTACTTCGTTATTGTATATTGCCTAGCTAGATATCCCTTATCTTAATTAGATCTTCCTCTCTATATACCACGCTCCATTAACATTTTTTTGTTTAAGATTGTAATTTTTGTCGTTTTATCTTCATTTAAAAAATTATATTTATTATTTTTGATGTCCTTTTTCTTTTACTCATGCTTCATTTGATGATGAAGATGATCAGTTTATACTAACGTGGTAAATATTTTTTAATGAAATCTGAGTATTACCTTGCTGCGAAATCTTCAAGGACTGTCCAGAATTTGCCGCAGATGAGGCTCGAATTGTGACATGTTTTGGGGTAGGGATCTCTATCCATTACGCCACCCCAGCCGTTTACTACACACGATTTTTAGTTATATGATAACATGATTTCGGCTAGTATTTCCATCAGATAGAGCCTGTGTGTAATCTCTCAACATAAATTTCCCACTAGCCACGCACAAGCTGTCATTATAGAACATATTTTCCACCTGGGAAAGCGAATTTGAATTGAAATTTCATGGCAGGATGTCGATTGTATATATTTGTCAGTATAAATTAAGCATTGCCTAAGATAGCATTAAAGATAAAACTAGTAGACCAGCTTCGTCCTTATGCGGAACTCTTGAGGTATTGCTCAGAATCTTCAATTAAATAGAACTTCTCCAGGTGACAAGATGTCTTATCCTTATTGTCCGATTCAATGTAGGTAATTGGAACTGTTGGTATAAAGATATACTGTGTAGGCTCCATCTGAAGAAAATACTAGCCAAAAATTTTATATAACTGAAAATTGCGTGTTATACGGCATGGTTGACGCATTTTATAGAGTGCAAAGGCATGTGATTCGAGCCCTATCCGCGGCAAGTCCTGAACGGTCCTTGAATAGTCCCAAGTGGGCCGAAATCGGTTTACTGGATGAATTGCGCAAGAAATGTTAAGTTTATACTTTACTATATATATATATATATATATATATATATATATAATTTATTTGTTTATATAATTCCTAGAATAAGACTCTTCAATTCAATATCATTTCTTCAGATTTTGTAATGGCAGATCATGGGTGAGTCGTTAGTTAGATATTCCAAATAGGCTCCAACTAAAGAAAAACATAAATCGTCATATGACTGAAAATTGCGTGTGGTGCATGGAAGGCGTGGAGCAGTGTTATGAGTGAAGACGTGGAAGGAAATGTGTTTAGGTTCGATCGCCAATCACTGCAAATTGTGCCAATTATTTTAGTTCTTAATAAAGACGAAACGGGGCTATCGGGGAAATTCCTTGGCTACATTCATCAGTGTTCAGCGTTTTCTCAAATCCAACCATGAAGATTATATATATATATATATATATATATATATATATATATATATATATATATATATATATATATATATATATGTGTGTGTTTAGTTGTGTTTTAGCCTGTATGAATGTTAATATTACGGTAATTTTCTTATATTTTTCGTGCATGTCATTAGTGATGTAAATTATTTAAGCTATCCACAGTCGTTCTAAATCTTTTTCAGTGATATTTTAGCTGTTTGTAAGACTCAATTTCCGGTTTAGTAACTTGATGGTCGGTGCGATTGATTATAGGGTGGGAGGGAGAGCAAAATGACGTTTTCTATGGTTACAGTTAAAGGACATACTTGTTAAGCATAATAGTCAAAAAGTCCGATTAGATGTTACATAGAGTTAAAGGGAGATTTCCTGGTTGCGGGCAGATTAAACTGCTGACTTACGAGAAGTAGCTTAATCTGATGTGTGTCTTATTGATTAAAAGCTTGAGTGGACAAAATATAAATATGTCGAAACGAATACAAAATGAGTTAAAATTAAATTACCAATCCAAAGAAGAAGGTGAGCTAGAGTGGAATTACTCAAATTTCAGGTCTCTTACTAGGTTTGATTAATATCTATGTTACATCAAACCATGCTTTCCACCCATAGATACGGTTTTGTTAAGTATTGCGTCATGACATCCATTTTGGATTCTATTTGGATTGATTTTCTTATTAGCCTAATTCATGTAATGCATATTGAAATGCGTTTACTGCAGTTCCAGTCTTTCTGATGCCCAGTCTCCTGTGAGTGCCTGGTCGGCTATTAGAGAAAATGAGCGAATTATGAATTGCAACATTTAATAGCGGGATTAGTATCCAACGTTGTTGTATGTTCAAGGTTTATGACGTTTGAGCTAAAGTTGTAACGATTGAGTCTGATTATAATGATAATTTATACGAGCAATTAAATAAGCGTGATGTTTATAATAATAATAATATAGATAAAGATTCGACGAGGAAATTTTTATGAAATTTCTTAATAATGAAAAATAGAATAAATAAATAAATTTAACTAAGCACATGGTAACTCTCTAAGTATGTATGATTGAATGAAGATCCCTAAACAGAGAACTAAGCCGAGGTAAAGTGTAATAGTTCAAGATTCATCAACTTATAAACTTTCCCAAATTTTTATCATAGATTTCGAATTTAAAAATATTTTAGAATACTTAACATTTTACAGATAGTATTTATTAAAAACAGTTTAGTAGAAAGAGATAGACTAGCAAGCCTAAATTTTGTAGCCATGTATTTTAAAATCCCGGTGAAGGCAGCAATGGAATGTGTTAAATATCTTATTGGGTAAATACAATGAGATTGGTGGTTACTTCAAGCTCGCAAACTTGATTTAAACAATTTTCTAACAGTTTCCTGAAGCATAAGATGGAAGTAAAGTGACATACGTATTACTATGCAATTACTGAACTTGTCTAAGTCGTGTACTTACTTTTTTAGAAATAAATTTTGTTAACATGTTGTGGGCGTCCAAATTGGTCAAATATTCTGCGTCTCGGTCACAAATATATTCATGCATTATTTAGCATAAATTTTTTGGAAATGACACAGCTTAGGCCCAACATTGTTTGAAAGACTCATTGATGATATTTTCATGTCTTTGAATCATGGCGATATTGAATTAGATTGACTTCTTAATTTATTTAGCCAACTGGAGCAATTACAATTCACATAGGAGATATAAATGAAAGGCGAACTATCATTTTTTATGTGATATTGTAACCGAATTTCCAGATATTGAAAAATGCTTACGTGGCATCTTAAATCCCTATCTAGCCATCAGCATTGAATGGAAAAACATTCGAATAACCATGATATTAAGTAGTCTTAACATAGTGTATGTGAAATACATAGATGAAGAGCTAAAGAAATTAAAGGAGATGTTTGTGATAAATGAATATCCCTAGAGAAGCACAAGATAATGGTATTGCCTGCCTCAAAATTGTGTAGAAAACTGAGAATATTAAGGGCTAAATACAATTAAACAAGCATCGATTCCGCAGGTAGTGGTAAATACAATTGGATTGGTGTTTACTTCAAGCTCGCAAACTTGATTTAAATAATTGTTACCACCACCCGCGCTATCAATGATTGTTTAATTGTATTGTCTATATCATCGTCATCATCATGCACATCCATACAAAAGTCAAAAATAACTAATGTTTCACTGCCGTATAACCATAAGTCGTTCATGGTTATATGTGGCCTGTGAAAGAACACTTATTTTGTCTCATTTAAACCTTGGAAGATTGTCGCTAACAATCTTTAACGTGGAATTTATTGAATTTGTATAAATATATCAGTATTAATGGTTTTATCACTTACCTTTTAACTGTAATTGTATACCATTGTGTCATCGTTAGCTGTTAATATCAGAAATACGGATTTGAAACGAGGTGGGATCTAAGCTGCCAATTATTAATCTCAAAACCATAAAAGTTAAATGTAAAAGCTGCAATGTAAGAACTGATACTAGCATAATTTTTAACGGTGCAATAAAACTAATTTAACATGCACTACAATTTGAGTGCAAGTACTCACCATCGACTAATTATTGACATTTATTCTTTCAGTAGCAAGTACTTTCTTATATTCGTTTATTTAAAAAAAATCTGTATGCATAATGGAAGCATTCAGACATGTCTATGCCTTTTGTTTTCACTAGTTGCACACAAGCATGTTAGATTTGCAGGTAAATAAATTGGTGCAACTGTCTATGCATTCTAATATATTCCTTAAAAGGAATTGAGGTTTGCGAAGTGCTGTCATCGTTCGAACTGATATAAAAATAACGGTTGCGGGACATTTGATAGTACTCGTAGGTCGGTAAGGCCTTGATTCCTTTACATTTACAGGTGCATAGCTTGTTTTTTGACATTGATTGATGGGTTCTCAATGATCCAGTCACTTTGAAACCGTCCTCATACTGCTTATCCGGAAATGTTGAAACCAAGTTATCCGATTTCGTTCTTCCAAATTTTCGGGACTTCATTTCCAGTCCCATATTCAAGGCTGACATCATACTCCCAAAGAAAATTTGTGGCAAATGTAATATTCTCATTTATATTTGTATTACTCCTAAATGTATTTTTTTCTGCCCCAATATCCAGCCATTATTACTATTCTCTAATCACATATATACACGAAACTACCGATACACACACACACAGAGAACCTATGCACGCATAAATGTGCATTCCAATCTAAATTGAAATTTATGAGATAAATATAAGTGAACCGTTTGGATTAACATACACGTCTATCCGTGAGGTCACGACGTTAATATAGCTTTTCCGGAAGCGTAAAAGGATCAACAAAATTTCCATTTAACAAAATCTAGCTTGCGATCTTGAAGCAAACACCAATCTGATTGTATTTAACCAGTTGTCGGACAACAGAAATACTACCGCCAGTCGCACATACTGACGCGTTTCGACCTTCCATGATCATCATCAGAGTACGACGGCAAACTGACTATCGAAGATCAAACCGCATTGAAATATATTGAAATCAAGGTTAGATATGCGGCTCTCACCTCTAGCAGTCTCGCATACGTTGAACCTGACTGGAAATGTCGGCTGCACAATTTCTATGCAGTCACGAACATTAACTGTTTGCAGCTTTCGCCACATATACATATATAGGCAATACAATTTAACAGTAAATGATTGCGCGGGCGATGACATCAATTCTTTAAATCAAGTTTGTGGGCTTAAAGAGCACCAATCTTATTATATTTAACCAGTCATCGGAGAACATAGCAAAACTACCGCCAGGCGCACGCACTGACGCGCTTCGACCTTTCATGATGATTATCAGAGTACGACGGAAAATTTAATTTTTATATTTATAATCCTCAATTCTAGAGAAAGAGTATAGTATTACTCTTAACTTTTGACAAGGCCGAATATGGGGCCTAATACACAATTGCATATATATTAGTTTTCTGCCACAAACAATATCTAACCAATATGCATTTAGTTCAAGGAAAGTGAGGCAAAAGGCGGCTGGCAACGCTACCTACTTGCTACTGTAACATATTTCTTGACTTCATCCATTAATTTAGTGCAATATCTACTGTCTTTCTAGGTTTTCGAGTTGTCAAGTAAATTATTATTGCCTCCTCTTTCTTCTGGAATCCGTTATTGTTTATTTAGTTAAACTGCTTAATAATATTACTATAAGTTATTTTATGGGTTTTAGCGCTGCTTTTTAATTAATCAAGTTCATAGATTGTTCACACCCTTTCTTCGTTGCCGTGCCTCATATAGATTTTATAAATTTCTTGTCAATATTATATTAAATAATGAAATTGCTTAACTTACTTGCTTTACTTTACTGCGGCTGACTCCTTTTGGATGATAAGCAGGCTCCAAACGGTATTCATAGATAGTGACATTTCATGGAGTTTCTTGGGAATTTGGTACAAGTGGTGTCCCCTCACCACTCGGCTTTTTGATCGAGGACGCACCTCTAGCCTTTGCAGCAGTAAGTTGAGAGCTCATTCGCCATTCGGAAGTACGGGGTACTGTCCAGGAGTCCATGTAATCCTGTGGATGTTGAACCCTTTTGTGGCGGAGAACACACGCCGAGTCATGGTGCCGTCGTCGGGCTCATGTGGTATTTTATAGGAGATCCGATTGCCGGTCGGATATCCACCACGCCCTGGTGCCGTGCCTCGTTATATAGATTTTATAAATTTTTTGTCAATATTATATTAAATAATGAAATTGCTTAACCAACCACGTGCCTTGTAGTTGGTTTTGTAATTATTCATTGCACCTCTTAAACAATTTTTATGGTGTTACATTGACAAATCCACGTTTGTGACACCATTTAACACATTTTCCTCTTAATTCTAATCAGATTTTCGACCAAATCAGGCCTACAATAGCAGTTATGGTGTCGGAGTGCCTCAAAATCTTCCCTACAATAATGCTCCTGGCCATGTTCAATATCATTGTGGACAGTCTAATGGCGTGGTGCAGCGTCCGCCCACTTGCCCCAACCCTATGCAGTCATCGATGGGAGCGTGTGATCAGGTACAGCCCGTTGGTTATACAGCACCTCTTGTACCTCCGATTTCTCGTACATCAATCGGTCACCAGAATTTCGCGGTTCCATCACACATTCATCAACCGCCTCTCTAAAAACCTAACGGATATTTACCATCTTCGCGCGAATATCAGCTTAAGTGAGGTTAACATTAGCGATATGATCAGTGATAAATTGTCGTCTTTTCCCAATGTACAATTCACTTTTTTCAGCCTTTTCAAATATATCAAAGTTTGGGAGCTGAATTTTTAAATATTAATTTTCTTTTTAGGCATCGAACAGCATAACATGTAGTAGGGGGTAGATTAAGGAAATGCTGGAATGCTTCATATATGTTTCCCAAAACAATAAAAACCAATGGTATATATCAAACTAATGAAAAGGCGATAGGTTTATTTTTGCAAACAGGTATGAAGAATGCTACTAGTCTTTCTTAATATCGATATATTTATATTGCAGACCTATTATGAAAAACAAAAATTTTAGATTTTAATCTTTTTATTTGTTTAGTTTTCGATTCCTTGTTGGCCAAGATCATGATTTAACAAATTTGAATTGCACACCATTTCCTCTGATTACGTGATTACATAATTAATCCTGGCATTGCGTTAGTGTCTGTACATTTTTCAATCTATATTCATTGCTTAGTAACTTCGGCGTTTTGTTGTTCTATAAAATCCAAATGGCAATAGGCCTTTACTACAAAGTATTGTTTTGGCAATTATCTTCACTTGATTAGCAAACATTCCTTCCGCTCTGTTTTTGTTACTCTTCTGTAAGCTAACCGTCCTTCTAAGGAAAGTCACGCTAAGGTTTCGTTATTTTGAAGAAAGACTGTATATTGCTGTGGTTTTGTGCATGTTGACCACATGGCTTAACTGAACTTTTGATTCTGATTTATTTTTACAAAACTGGAACTTTTGTTTATCGAGAGCGCATAATCTCCAAAATACATGATTATATATATTTTCAGTCTATTAAGTAATGCTCGAACCTTTCAGAAAGTGTTTTAAGCTTATTTGAACGGGACTAAAGAGATTACAGTATTTAATGTATGATTTTTTTTACAAATTTTGCTGCTTTCTTTGCTATTCAAAGTTCGGTTTTTAAAACCTCTCGAAATGTTCAATTAACCAGTATATGATGCGGCTATTTGTTGGTTCATAAACAGGAATGTATCTCAGAATCTACTTAAGCGCTCAAATTATTTTAGAGCAAGTATACTCATATTTTAATTTTGAATGAGTTGCTCTTAAATATCCTGAAGGAAGTAGTATTTGAGTATTTTTTATTGCATAATTTTACCATTGATATTAAACATTGCATTGCGTAGAAAATGCCACCCACCGGGTAGATCTGTTACATCCGTATTGGAAACTCATCATGTATTTGGCAGAATTACCACGGCCAAGATATGAATCAGGGACTCTTGCTTCGGAGTTTTTAAACTTGTTAATGTTGCCACCCACAAAACGCAAGTTGGTATGTAATTTGCATTGTATTTATCGTCCGGGTAAGGTACCTTAGTGGAAGTATTTCAAGACTCGGGTGAAATTTTGCTTGGATTCTTGTCCTCATTAGCGACAACTGTTTTAAGTAGTTCCTGAGTTCCCAATAATATCGAGAGTTCCGTTTGATCAATTGCATTTGATACCGTGTGCAATGTATATATATTTATAGAAGCAACATATCTAAACACCGTGGGGCTTCCTTAGCTTCATGTGGAATTGTGCACTGTTATGCTTCTTTTTTCTAAGCCTTCTTGCCTTATATTAGGTGTGTAATATATGTATATTTATTTCCATGATTGGTACATTACTTTAAATCATTTCCGCGTTATATTCGTCTGATAATGCCAGATAAGGGGTTGCATGTTGGAGTTTTAAGATAAAAGTGATTGCATTCAAGGTTTTTTAACGGCGCTCGCATCAACTTAGTAGACGAATGTCATGCAATTTCATGTTGTGCAGTCGAATTATGTCTTAATATATTTTAATTCGATATATATATATTTTTAATTTTGCCTTGATTTTCTTTCTCGTTGACTCAGTCATTATGTGGATGTAAATTTTTGAATTAAATCGAGCGCTCTACGTTAGGTTACCTGAAATTTAATAAAAGGATCTTCAAATTTTGGTGTTCAGATTTATTCATATTAAATTGCAATATTATGTATAATGTTATATTTGTATGCAATTTAGCTAATGATAAAATTTTCAGTTTTTTAACGATTCTTTTCTATTTTCACTTCTTTTCTTTGCTGGTTAATATTTTTATTAGATCTTTTAACCAGTCTCGAAAACTCGTCAGTGAATGTCTGCAATTGATTAAAATGAGGCAATTTCCCGTTTTATTAGCCTGTAATTGATGTTTACGCATGGGATGAGACTGTAGTATATTTTTATTTTTGTGCAACAATTATCAATTTGGTATTGCCTTTTTATTTGAATTAACTTCACTTATTCATTGTTTCAACCTGACCACGAATTGATTTCGAAGTGAAATTGACATTCCTCGAACTAATAGTATTTCGTTTATTTCTACAGGGCAACGCCAGTTAGTCTTTTGCATCAAGGCAATGTAAAATTAGTTAATCACTACAAATGCTACTTGTTGTTTTTTTTAACGCGAATTGCTCAATCAAGGAAGACACGCCTTTTTTCAATCTATTTATACTCACCTCTATGGCAATATTTATTTTGTGCGCTCCTTACGCACCCAAACCGAGACGGCTATCCAGAGACATGCAAAGCATCAACTATGCCTACATTGTGCATAAGTTCAACGTGTGTGAGAAGTTTATACATCTACAGTACGCGTTTAACTTACGTAATTATTCATGGCCGAAGCAAATCCAATCTGTATCTCGTTTTGCTGAAACAATTCCTTGTATTCGCATCATTTTTCACTAGCGTGTTAACACGTAATAAACTGGATCTTTTTCACAAATGTTTTGGCACATTTCCAACATCTGGTCTTGACTAAATTTTGGCATGGCGGCAGCATTCCTATGAATCTTGTTGTTTCATTTTCAGCTGTTCCATTGCTTGTCAGCATTGATTTCATTTTTATGCCAAAGGTTTCGACAGCCCATGCTGACCGACTATTTTAAATAGGCGTTTATTCTGAGCCCATACAAATCAGTCAAAAAATTTTTGTCGTAAATTTGGTGGGATTGTGCAGTGGACTAGTTGTCATTTCGACCACGCTGAGCGACGAATTTTTCTTTACTATTATGCTTGTTGTTTGAGAATAGGAATTTATGCCAGAATGAAGTCTCTTGAAGACTGGCATAACAAACGAAGACCATTGTGCATTAGGCATTGCGCACCTAGTAACAAATTAGTTCAAACAGGACTAGGAAGATAAAGCAAAGAAAGCACGATCGAAAATCATAATCTCAAGTGCATATGCGTTTCGTGTTTACTCGCGACTTATCGGTAGGAGTCGGTGCTACGAAATGCATATTTTCATAAGATTATACTATACTTAAATGCTCACGCTGGTGTATCCTCCTGGTCCTGTGTGAATAAATTCGTTACTAGCTACGGAATGGTTTATTCACAATTATATATATATATATATATATATATATCATATATATATATATATAATGCTTAATTGACAGAACACGTAGACAGATAATCAATTGTTCTAAAAACCAAAATTTCAGAATCTTGAAACACAATTTCTTTCACTTCGAATCGATGTTTGACAGATGTTTTCTTAGCTTTCATGTATGATCTTCCAAACGTTCATTCCAATATTCTCTTTATTTCAGCATTATAAGTGCAGCAAATAACAGCTTGCTCGAACAGTTTTGCCCTTGTAAATGATGTACAGCTCATATCTTAGTATATATTTATGTTATATGTGCTTAAAATTGAGAAATGCCTAGAATGACACATTTCAATAGTATTACGATTAGTATATACGCGTTCTTTCATAAATTTGCATGCGATGTATATTTCGCTCATGATTTGGTATGTCCTTACGTTACGACAAAATAAAACGTGGGGTTGTAGTTCGAGGGGATGCTCTTACTGGCGTATGGTATGTATGCACAATGTGCTTAATTGGCTGGCGTTTATATCAATTCCTTCTAATTTGAATCAACGGACAATAGACTTAAGCTCCGTTAAATTAGATTTCATTCTTCATATGTAGCTCGTCCGTCTTTTTCTCTCTTTTGACTCTGGTTTAACATTTATAAACGTGCTCTCACTTTATAAAGTTTAAATTCAACCGCTTTTATATGGTTATTATTCCGTTGGCAGTAAATCAAAATCGGTGAATTGGCCCAGCTGATTTTGCTTTTTGCCAAAGGCGTTTCTAAAGAACAAGAAATATGAGAGGCCTCGTGTTTGATTTTTCTACACCGTAACATGGTGTTGAACGGCTTCTGACT
Organism: Eudiplozoon nipponicum; assembly: GCA_029291075.1. Taxonomy (NCBI): domain Eukaryota; kingdom Metazoa; phylum Platyhelminthes; class Monogenea; order Mazocraeidea; family Diplozoidae; genus Eudiplozoon; species Eudiplozoon nipponicum. The sequence goes on along the minus strand of JAQBSW010012359.1, from coordinate 1,085 downwards.
ATGGTAAGACCTTTGGGTACAAGCTATCCGCCCTAGGTATAGGCCACTCGTTTTACGAAAAGCTAAATAAGATTGTCCACCTGTATTAGGCGACCTATTCCTAATTTCTGCTCACACATGATTAAATTTTATGGTTTTGTAGCGTTGATGCATCCGTCAATTATGTTGTTAACTTGCCTACTAGTGATGTGTTGCAGATCCTTTCGCGAGAACGTGAACAAATTCCACTGAAAAGTGAAAATCTTGACGTAAAATGGTACTGGCATGTACGATTCGAGTGGGTTAAAGTGTTTGTAGTATAAATTTCCGTACATTGAAATTAAAAAGCACTAGAATTTATTTCCTTATATTTAGTCAGCTTAAAGAAGCCTTCATTTAAAATATTTCCGTAACATGTTTTAATTGGTAATATGTATTCTCTCTATAACATGTATGTCCTTTACTTTAGCGTGTCTAATATTCGAATGACAACCACGTAAAGGTCATTGCCTTGAGGTTTTAAATAATAAACAAAACTGTGAAACTAGTGGTGATCCTAGGCTAATGTTTGCTTGTAATTATATAATATTGTTTAGTATCCTTGATTTATATTCAACGAACGCACACCGAATTTCTTTAAGTCCGTTAAGCGTTTTTAGTGTTGTATGGAGGGATTCCATACGAGTTAGAATTTGATTTTGATAATTAATCTGCCGTCTGTTAACTGTCATCTTCTAATATTCTACATAGCGACATAAGCATTGTATTCAGCAAGCGAAAGGCATGCTCTTCAAGAAGAGTCGGTGTTGAATGCCAGTCAATTTACATTTCGTTACATACCAGATTCGCCGAGGCATTTTTGTAAGAAAAATGCAAGCGAGAGCAATAGTATTAATTCAATTTTATTTCGTAATGGCTTTGTATTTAGTGCGTAAAATTAGTGATGTTTGTTTATTATAATGTTTAGCCAATTTTTTAATTTATTGTTTACGATATTAATGATTTATTTATAATTATTTTGGACTTATAAATGATCGTCTTGCAGATTTAGTAAATGATTTATTTGTGAAAACATTGTCTTAATTTATTAAACGATCATGGGTTGC
>JAQBSW010012358.1:0-17016 GCA_029291075.1 Eudiplozoon nipponicum | reverse complement strand
TAATTTGTTACTAGGTTCACAACACCTACTACTTAATCAAACTAATATTATTGTGTTTAGCATGTTGGCTAATCTTAAGTTTGAAGACACAAATAGCATCGCTGTAGGAGTAACAGGTTTGAGCCTGATGGACTTTGAGTTAAAGTCTAAGTCATTTAACGCTAGAATATATCCTGATCATCATACACCTGATCCATACGAAGAACACAAAAACTAATATGAATTAGACCCTCTACAAAATGTGACAACCGCACTAGTCTAAATTCAATCAGTCTGCCACCGTACAAATCTGGAAATCACTTTGAGTGAATTGGAACTGTACAAACGCTATTTAAAATTGACCATATTGTGAACTCAGTGGATCAATTTGTTGCAGATTGGATGGATTTACCAAAGAATTTTTGAATCCACATGACCAAAACTGAGACAGCATTAACACACAATGTTTTAAAGTTATCCATGACTGAGATTCTAAACAGATATCATCTTGGAAGTTTAGCATATATTTGCGAGCTATTGCGCTTAGAGAAGATCGGGCGTCAACTTCCTTCAGAATTTTCTGTCCGCTTAATTTGCAAATGTTTCCGGTTTGAATACGTCCCAGGACGTTGCTAATTCACTTTTACAGCTGAACAACTGACCCGGTTTAGAACCACGTTGGATATATCTGAAACCATGAATAGATTTTGTCAATGCAAATTCAGACCGTTGGATGGGGTGTTCAGACTAAAAAGAACCACAGGCAAATGTTGTGAAAGTAAATTCATTTATGATACTGCAGTTTCAATAATGATGCAGTTGGTCAGGAAAAATACAGAAGTTTATTTGACCGTACAGGGGCCAACACATACTGGGTCTGGAGCCTCAGTATTTAGATCAGTTTGTTTACTCCGTCTCATAGTCTCAGAACACTCTGAGGACATAATCGAGAAACACTCTGCAGGGTTTCAACCTTTCAGTACCAAGCGAAATTGCCTGAATTCAAGAGGAGAGCACGAAATAGAATTGGTGGCTTCTTTGCCTTGTTCACCCAAGGGCCAATTATTGGCACATTACAAGCAACAAATTGCTGTTGTCGAATTTCACCAATTACACAAAGATTTAATTTGCAGGAGGTCAAAGTTAAACTCTGCGTCCCTGATAGTGGTGGTTCCAATACCTGAACTGGAACTAAGGAAGGTTTGTGTTAGAACTAGCGTTTATTACACAAGGTGACTTAGAGTGATTCCTGTCATCTACCTAAAAAGAGCACACTGCTCTGAGACCTAATGGGATATAAAATTTATTCAACTTTAGGTCACTAGAAGGTCAATTATCAGTTACCGAAAAAAGATAGTTCTGTATTACTCACCACCTTCTGATTTCCAGGATAGGGTGTTATAAATTTATTCAAATGGCTCTTGGTTTCAAAATGCCAGTCAGATATTCCAGAAATCCTCCAGAATTGTTCATTCGCGAGGATGTATATGGATGGCGCGCTTATTTACAGTCGACCATGTAAGGAAACCGCAAAAATATGGAAATGGTTTTGGCAGGCTGAAAACATTCTAATTAGTGGTCAAACATAATAAAAACAAAACTGATTGTTTACTGATCAAATATTTTTGGCATACATTTTCCAAACACAGAATTAAACCTATTGAAGTTAAGGTCCAAGCAATCATTATTGTAAGGTATTCCCGAGCGTGCCATATGCCTGAGTTCTTGGGAATGGTCAGCTATTACCAGCGATCCATTCCAGATCTGGGCGGAAAATTAGGATTATTAACACGCCATCACATGCATGAGAATAGCACGAGCAAGAAATCTTAGCATATCACCTTGAGCCTGGTGGAAGGAGAGAAATGTCATAGAGCTAAGAAAACGCTATATCAAATAACCACCTTGGCACTTTTGGAATGGGGCAAGCCATTTGTACTAGTCACAGATGCCTCAGATGTTGCAATTGCGGAAATGCTACAGCATAAAGACAATGCCATACTAAGGTCAATAGGGGTTTCCGTTCGACAGCTTCATGGATGAGAAAAACGCTACGATACCTTTGGTAATTAGCTACTTGTGGTATATGCTGCTGATCAATATTTCGAGCACTACTTTGACGGTCGCCAATTCAAGTTATTAAAAGACCACAAGACGCCGACAAGCATACTCGGTAAAACTGCGAGTCTTAATTACTCACGCACTGTGAATTCCTGAATCAGTATTTGATTTTACAATCTCTCTTACAACTCGAAAGGAAAACGGGGTAGCAGAAGTACTTATCAGACCGAATGAAGCAGACATCGAGAGGATACGCCAAGTTCCGTTAATGAATTTATAAAATTCACACGATGTTTTAGTTTAGTAAACCATGAAAGTGCAAGAATTAGAATTGTTCATGGTAGAATTGGCTAAGAAACCAGCCTTTGCTCGCAAATTCGTGAGTGGCAAGTGTTTTTTTGTGCGAAATTTCCAGAGGCCAACCAAGAACGCACGTGCCGTTAGTGTTACGCATGAAATTATGACAACAATTCCGTGAGTTTGTAAATCAATCCATAAACGCTATAATCATGTTAATTGATAACAGATACCTATTGTAGAATATGTCGAAAGACTTACGAGCTTCAGTAGGAGTCTGCGCCCAATGTCAAATCTGTCATGTTTGAAGAAACACCAGAACCGAGGTCCGGAATATCGTAATACGAATTGGGCGGATCAAAATTGTTTATATTAACATTGTCGAGATGCCGGAATTCAAAGTTCAAATATACTTGCTCACGATGTTTTATCGCTTCGGTCGTCAACTTGAAGTGGCAGTTTTGAAACTTCTGAGTTAACAAGAAATCTTGCTGAAGATCCTACATAATTTTGTGTCGCGATAGGAACGCTGTAGTCAATTTATGTTATAGATTTCAATTAGGTCCCTCAATACTGTGGGGGGAAATGTAGTGCATACTAGGGAGTACAATCCTTCAGCAATTGGGATGGTAGAGAGGTTGCATCGTGAATTTCAATCTGCATTGATATATTCTAATTTTATAAGCTGAGTACACAATTTTCCTACAATATTTCTAGCTGTGCGCAACTGATGTACAGCAAATTATGTACTTCCATGGCTTACATTATTTATGGAGAATCATTACGTCTGCCAGGAAATCTTCTAGTAGACACTCCAAATAGTCTTGATTGGGATTCTGGTTGTATAGATTTATCTATTGGAGCAGTTAGAGATAACTTGTGTCGTTTAACTCCGACGAAGATTGGTAAGATCTTAATCAAGTGTTACGTGTCCTCCAATTTGAGTTCGCCATTGCATGCTTATATAACTTCTAAGAATAGCAAGAATTTTTTGATTCCACATTACGAGGGACCATAAAAGGTCAAAAGGATGACAGGCAAAAATTTCGTCATGTATGTAAATGGCATGAGGATCCTATAACTTTGGGTCGTTGACGAGACCGAAGAACATGTTTTGCTAATGGATCGCCATTACATGATTGAGTCTAATATGTGTCACCCAATTTCACGGACATCAGTTTCGAATGAACAGCATTTACAAGAAACACTGTCTATGACACTGGTATAAGTTTCAGCTGATTTACAAGAACATCACGCTCTATCAACGTCAGATAAACCAGCCGAACACGAAGAGAACGATCTATGCGCAATGACTACATCAGACGCATCAGAGTGTACAACTCGATCAGGAAGGAAGCTACCATAACCAAATTATGCGAATTACATTTCATTACTAGACACCATTTTTGAGAAGGGGATATGTGTAGTAAGTTATTTCCTCCGACAAAATAAATTAAACATATTTTGATAAATAGAAACCACCCTGGCTTATTAAAATTAATGCAATTAAAATAGAAATATATTCGTCGAAATCATTTCGAGTGCTTCTATTGTTTAAATGTTCAGGATTTCAGTTTTTTGTGTTTTGGGTCTGACTTGCATGAACCTCTCTGTTAAAATGTCGTCGCCATCTTTCGCACTTTGTAACACTTATAATTCTTATCTTCTACACAATATTATTTTATTTAGATTATGGTATTTTCTCATTTGAACATATTAAAATCAGTTAGGACCAGGTTATTTCATTATTCTGTTTTTTGTAAACTATCATTATAGATCAAACAGTTGGTGTGCAGTGTTTTTCATGAATTACTCAATTCTAGTGGCTAATACTTAGTTTTGTAAATCTAATCGTGTTTATCATAAAAGTTAATCATAAATTTGCGGACACGGATAGAATCACTGTGTGAATTACAGGTTTGAGCGCGATGGGCTTCGAGAAAACGGCTAACTGACTAAATGTAAGCATATATCCTGTTCAGAATGGACGTGATCTATACAAACAAACTAAGACTGATACGAATTTGGCAACCTTAGGGCTCTCGTTAGATAATAAATAAAGATTATTTAAAGACTCAAGCCTCCACAATGATTATTGTAAACGATAACATATTCCCATATAAAAATTAACGGTTTTTTTATCTTTGGACAATTTAAATTTAATTGTTTTAGAACAAATGTTGTATTATTTTTTTTAATCTTGCTTATTTGCATTGTTGAGGTTCAGGCGTCTTCGTTTTCATTTTAGAAAATTTATCTCTCAAGTAATTCTGCTGCTTTGTGCTAGCAAAGCCATTTATCTTCTACTGTATTTTTTATCTTTGCATTAGATACATTGTCAAAAAAATTTTGAACTGCCAGTGTATAATTATTTTCACCTGTTATTTCGGAAGGATCTTAAATGCGTCAACAGGATTGAGTTCTCTGTTTTACAGATCTTCTCATCTGTAACGGTACACTATGGTGACAAATAAGTCGGTGAGTATTCACACACCATTTTAACAAATATTTTTTTTAATATACCATATTTTAAATGAAATGGTAGGGAATAATAAGTGTGAAGATACAGAACGTTGAATTGAATGACTTGGAAAGTTAGCCTGAGTGAAGTTATGGAAAGGAATGTAGAATTTATTAATTTTAAATTTTGTGATCATTCCAGTTATAGCGTGAATGCGAATCTGGCTACAAAGGACCTCCACAAATTATGGCGCCTACCTTAGCCTCAATACTATTGAATGCAGTGTAAATCTCACTACTTTCAGACAAGACAACCACATTGATTGGGTTGATGACCTAAATTGATTTTTTTAAATTAAAAATGATTTACGACCCAATTGATATGTTTGCTTCGGCCTGATGAGCATTTCCAGAGAAACGAAAGACGAATTTGTACGAAAACGGTTGCGCGACTTTAAATGAATTAATTACCTGACCTTTGATTATCCAACAAAAGGTTTGCTTCCACTGTCAGTTTTCAAAGGAAAACACCTTCAAGAAGCAATTTTTCAAGTGTAAAATGTAGTTTAAACTGTTTCATAACTGTCAACTTACTAGGTATGTATGTGTCATATATGTATGTGGGTGTCTTCATGTGCTCGCTCATTGAAATTAAATCACCTACTGACGATTCACAAAATAAGTGTACGTTGTGCCTATTTTTATGTGTTTTGTGTTGAGAATAATCATTCAATAAACGTGTATACTCCTCAACAGGATTGAAAGTTAATATAAAATGGGAGTCATAGAGGTACATCTAAAATTGCCTACTAAAGAAAGATAATAGTAATAGTGCAAAATCAAGTTACCTTTTCCCCCAAAACATCGTAAATGTTAACTAAAAGGCGCTACACTACAAAAAGAACCTAAGTTAATAGAGAAAAATAAGATAATAAGTGTTTACTTCAAGCTCGCAAACTTGATTTAAAGAATTGTTACCACCACCCGCGCAATCAATTATTGTTTAAATTGTATTGCCTATATATGTATATGTGGCGAAAGCTGCAAACAGTTAATGTTCGTGACTGCATAGAAATTGTGCAGCCGACATTTCCAGTCAAGTTCAATGTATGCGAGACTGCTAGAGGTGAGAACCGCATATCTAAATTTGATTTCCATATATTCAATGCGGTTTGATCCTCGATAGTCAGTTTGCCGTCGTACTCTGATGATGATCAAGGAAGGTCGAAACGCGTCAGTGCGTTGCGCCTGGCGGTAGTTTTGTTATGTTGTTCGATGACTGGTTAAATACAATGGGATTGGTGTTTACTTTAAGCTCGCAAACTTGATTTAAAGAAAATAATAAGTAAACAAGAATGAAATTATAAGATATTCAGAAAATAAATAAAGAGATATTGAAATGCTCACCCCTCGCTCTCCGTAAGCTAATGATAATTCAATGCTCTTATTCTTTTGCTTGAGCGAGTTTCCGATTCTGATTCATGCAACATTGGCTTCCTACCATTATTTCATTCTGTATTCCAAATCGGACCTATTGATTTTTCCACAGCCGTTTCCTTCATTATGTCATTTATCGATTTAATATCGATGGATTCCCTAATCAATGTTGCCGACCTTCTACGATCACAAATTGATATGCACCTGCAACAACTCCAATTAATTGTGTGTCCTGTCTCTACTGTGTGATGTGCAAGATCTGATCTGCCAACATAACCGTGTTTGCTGTCAAATGGTTCTATATTCGCCTCTTCATACCTTAATTGGGCGTATGGTTTCACTCACATAAATGAGGTTACAGTCGTTTCCTGGAATTTCATATACTCCTGGTGCGTCTAACGGTTCTATTTTAACCACTTGGTCTATTCTAAAATATTACATATATTTCATTTCAATGCTACTGTTTTTATTTACGCCTTAATTTGGAATCAGGTATTACTATGACCAATATCCTTTTTAAAAGTTGCGGAGTGCGAGACTCATATGTTGAATATGCTCGATTTTCATTTGCGGGTTGTCGCTTCGCAAAGAACTGATTGATCCCCATTTCCAAATACGCATCCATATTGTCTCCGTTCAGGCTGGCTGCGGATTCGTCCCTTTCTTCCGAAGAATTAAGTATCGTTCATACCAACCACAGGAAATAAGGTTCGACCTAATCTTTGTTGACTGGCAACGTTTTGACTTAGTCTTTCCCAAACCATCCTGAGCAAGATTCTCACAATAGCAGATTTTAGCAAATGTGGTAACCACGTTTCGAAAAAATTCTATTTATATTTTAGATTTTTTGACTCACCAATGGTTTTAAACAAAGAATTTGTCTCAGTAACTAAACTCTATATATGCATATGCATGGAGCACATGAAAACACTCACTCAAAAATTATATATATATATATATATATATATATATATATATATATATATATATATATATATATATATATATATATATATATGGCAAAACAACCTTTACCTAAGTATAATTGCAATCATCTAAAATTCCGGGTATACATAATCTCATGTAGTGTGCAAAATGTTGAAGGGGAGAGAGAAAATATCGAACATGTGTGTTATAATTCTTTAAATCAGGATTTGGGGGCTTGAAGTAATCACCAATCCCAGTGTATTGAACCAGTCGGTGAAAAAACGCCATAGAAAAATCTATCGCCGGTCGCGTAAACACTTACGCGTTTCGACCATCCATGACCATCATCAAAGTACGACGGCAAACTGACTAGCGGGGATCAACCCGCGTTTCATATATATGGAAATCAAAGTTAGATATGCGGCTTTCACCGCTAGTAGATTCGCATACAATGTACTTCACTGGAAATGTCGGCTACACAATATTTATGCAATCACGAACATTAACTGTTTGCAGCTTTCGCCATACATATATATATATATATATATATATATATATATATATATATATATATTTCTAATTAGGAAGAAAGAACACATTAATAACAAAGTGGATAAAGGCCATTTATTTCGTGAATACTAATCATCGCTCTACAATCATTCATTTATATACATTCTGGGTTTTCAATTGATTATGCTAGTGGTAACAAATATGACTCGTTTTTACTTCTGTTTCTTGTTTTGGCTAGTTGGTAAGTGTGTATGTGTTTGTGTTTGTGTGTATGCGTGTTTGCATGTAAAGGTCATTCTCGCTGTATTGCAAAGTGATGTCTGAGATCTGGTCATTATTGTTTTGATGGCTTGAGAATTAACCATTTGTGCGCATTGTTCACTGTTACATGTACGAGTGCTATTTTTCCCAGTGTAGTTGATCGTTTCACCTTGTTGCGCAAATTTGTATTTTTCACATGGTAACAGCGCTAGTGTGGATTGCAGTGTTGAACGCTCATATTGTTTGGAAACTTCTGTCACCGTATGCGCCTCTGTTATTTCCTCTTCAGTTTGTTGCCAATCCGATTGAATGTTTGTTGATTCTAGTCGAGGGCCTGTTCGGTCTTGCCTGGATACTAGTAAATTGTTGTTGAATTTTGTTATTCGTGGCCAGTCGATTAGAATATCATGTTGATGAAACTTTTGAACATTTAGGTCAGGTGCTTGTTGTTTTATATAAAGGGCTTCATAAATTAATAATAATTTTTTTGATTTTGCTTTTTGTAGAATTGAGAAAGAAATATATATATATACAGGCAATACAATTTTAAAAATAATTGATTGCGCGTGTAGTGGTAACAATTCTTTAAATCAAGTTTGCGAGCTTGAAATGAACACCAATAACTGTAATGTTGCGATGTCACAGTAATTAAAATTAAAATTCAATACTGAAACAACCGAATTGCCAAATACAGTTTTTTGGCGGAGAACTATTATATATGCAATTTCGTATGAGCTATTGCGCAACGAGTGACAATTAGTTAAAATATGAACCGAAGGATAAATCAAATACAGCAAGTTACATCGATAGAAAGAGTTTGAAGGCCAGAGCGACGCTTAGGTTAAGAATAAATAAAGAGAGAATGGAAGATATACTAAGGACTAACTAGAGGTCTAACAAAAATATAATGCATGTTGCTAAATTAACCAAAAAATTGTCTATTGAGGAGTCAATCTGTGATGTTCCTGCTTTGTGCTAGCGCAGCCATATCTGTTTCCTGTATTTCTTACCTTTACGTTGCTGATAAACATTTAGATTTCCCAAAAATACTTTTCTTCAGTTATAATGGGAAGTATCTAAAAAAATTTTCAACAAGTAAACAGATTGGTTTTCTGTATTTAAGGTTCTCACTTTCGTAAAGTTATACTGCGACGGTGACCATTTGCACTCTGTTTAAATAAATATTTCGCATTATTTTGTTAGTTAATTAACCACCACGAGCGCGGTTTTTAAATTGGCTCCAATCTCCTTGCGTAATAACTTTGCAAAAATTGCGGATGAGCTTCAAATTCCAATGAAAAGCTTGACGGAAGAGTAGGATCAGGTCAGGAGTAAAGCCATCAAATTAGAATAAGATTTGTGTTTGTATGCATCAAAATCGTAGCAATCCGAAAAACGTAACGAAGTTATTAACGCCAAAATTGGTGACTTGACAACGGGATTTAGTGCAAAATTAGCCTGAGGGTGGAGATGGCGTAGAGGTAAGAAGATGAAAATATGCCGAATAAAACTATTTAATCTTGCATAGAATTGCTGAATATACTGGTTAATGATGCGTCTGCACGTGACGCAAGACAAGACCAGTAAATTTTATTTAATCTTGAAGAGAAGGCTGACGCCGGGTTGGTAGGCAAGTTGAAAGATAAAATTAAAGCGTTCAGCTGAGGCTGAGATTATAAAATGTTACAATGTTAACGTAAATCTAATCGTCCTAACGATCGGTAAACACACCATAAACACAATTAACAGACGACCGCGGATTCACTACCTCCTTCGATGTGTTTACACGAAGGTATAAAAAAAAGTTCCTAGAAAGAAAACTGACTGCAGCAAGGAAGCTGAAATATAATTTTGCGCGGGGGGATCGTATTTTGGCAGTAGACGCTAGAATGCCAAGTCCGCCGATAGACACAAGAACCACAAATGACACAGTTTTCCTGTGACCCTAATTCTTCTGAACATAGTGGAAAACGGGAGAAAGTGGGCTTTGGTTATAAAACCCAACAATAGAACTAAAAAGAATCCGGCATGTCTGAGTCAGTAGATATCGTCAAAAAGATGGAAAAATCAATTTCTTCGCTCACTTTGTTTTTTAACAAATTTCAGAAGTATTAAGATCGAAAACTAGTTTGAATAAGTTTATAATAAGCAACAATTTTGTTTTTATGATTGTGGCTTTAGCTTGGTTCAATAATGACATCGAAAATCATGATACTGGAACGCCTCGTTATTCGTTATTTAGAAAAGATCGTTGCATAGACGAGAATTAGGAGTCCTTGCTTAAAGTAACTGTATGTTTGCTGCCAAACTGCTAAATACTGGTAAACAAAATACTGTTAGTCGTTTCATAAATATACAAACTGAATTTTAGCCTTAACGGCGGATTATGGACCACCGTAAGCAATTTTAAATAACGACATACACTTTACTAACTCTATGCAGTCTATTTTTGAATGCCATCGTAATAATTCGGTTTTTAAGCGAATTTAATATACTGCATAAAATCGAAATGACCAATCTTTTCTTTAATCATGATCTAATGTAGATTTTAAACAAATCAACCAGAAGCTTGGAATGCTTAGACCACGTCCATTTAGAAATTGATTAAGTTAACTGACACAGTTATGTGTTGCTAAATACTTTAAGGAATTAGACCCAAGAAATTTATTTTATGATGGAATTATTTAATTAGTAAAAAACAGCCAATTTCTTATTAAGTGAAGTGTTACATTCCAAACGTTTTTATAATATGAACACTAATGAATTTCTTCCTTCTATGTCAACGCTATTACGTAATTTATTTAATAAGTCTACTTTTGCGGATACTATAACAAATAAAATGTATATAATGTTCTGCTAATCAAGAATCAAATGAAATAATGTGTTGAAATGTAGCCAAATAAATATTATTTAGAAAATTGTGTATGATTCGTTTGTTAATGAAATAAATTCGTCACTAATTGCGATCAGTCAAAAATCAGAGAGAATCATAGTGGTCTAATATAAAATCAACTCTAGAGTATAATGCAATAAATACAGTAAATATAAGGAGAAATTAAAAATTATACTATCGGTGGATAAAACTAATTGTAAATTTATCCGTGAATTGGAAGAACTAATTGTTAGTTTAATACTTAATCCTTAAAAAGAAAACCATTTTAGTGAACCAAATAAATGTTCGGATAAACAGAAATCAGACCTTTTTATAAACAGTGCTGCATTAGTAAAATTAATGTTAAAAGTAACATAACAAAATAACTTTTTGAACTACGACCATAAAGGGTAAACGGATCTCTGATCTGGGAAGAAAATAATAAGAATGTTAGCTCATATTCAAAACAAAGTTTTTTGTAATTTAATTGCTATTTAAGTAACAGCTGGAAGGCATTAGCATAAACAAAAAATATTGCATAATCTTACAAAGAATTAAACTAAAGAAAATTTGGCGGCACTGACTGAAATGTTTATTGATTGCACTGACTCTGATATGATTAAATGCTTCAGAGTGGGCAAAAACATACACATTTAGAAACCTACTTTGTAACTCAGTAATATTATGGCGTGGTGAAATAGTTTAGTTAACTGAATCATAAGCGAATGTTTGTTTTAAATAGGATAATCAAAAAGTGAACGAGCATATAGTCACGATCTTTAATGCTCGTTTAAAATCTGGCAGAATTAATTGAAAACTATTTTTTAGTTTGAGTACGATATTTGACTAATAATTTTTAAGCACCTTGACGTAAATAATTTTGTAGTTTCGGCGCATGATCTGTTGAATAAACCGTTTCAGAGTTGCTCGTTTATTAATACTAATCCGCGAAAGACGTCTATTAAAAATAAGAATAAAAACTGTTGCTACTTTAAATACAATCTGATCTTAACTAAAAATAATTTTAGACCCGAATAGGTAGAAAAGAATTAAAAATACTACTCATGGTTTTGCGGCAAAAATCAGAATGGATTATATTGGAAAAGCTCAAAAGTAATCCAAAATTGAGCTACACACTTTTGAATAACTATTCTAAACATAAAAATATTGAAATGCTAGTATTTTTCCTGTATATTGGAATTAGAATAACTATTCGATGAAATGTCTAAATTATCAGATTTGTTGTTCACCAGCGAGCGATGAACAGAATTTGACCGTGAAATGTAATTTAAAATAATAATGCAAATTAAATCTAGAACGACTAAATATCATTTACGAATATCAATAGGTAATCTTCTCCATTTACCAGTGAAATTTATTAGCACAGAATGCTTATTTGTTAATAGAATTGTTATGGATGAAGACATTGCATTAAAATGTTTAACCAAAATGGCATATCAATTGCCTAAAGTCATTAAAATAACTAATAGTGTAATATAGAATAGAATAGAATATCTTTATTTGGATTCAAACCACACATGTTCCATCAAATAATAAAATTAGAAAATGTACAATATAAAAAGATATCACATCACATATATATGTGCAATTAGTTGTACTGTACAATTTATCAGCATCAGAAAGTTCAGCTGTAAAGAGTGATAGTTCATAAGTGTCTGTCTAATATGTTGGTATCTGTACAAGGTAGAGCTGTAAAAAGTGTGTGCCCTTTGTCTTCTGTAACCTATGAACCAAGGGTAAAACTTTTGGCTTTATAATATTTATGGTTTCGAAGATTAATTCAGTGCATAAACATATTCCACTTAAATCAATGGACAGGTGTTTATATAAACCCGATTACGAATGTTCATGATAAGGTAACTAGATCTGGTTTATCTGCAATTACTCCGTCTATTGTTGGAAAGCTTGCAGGTAAATAAATAAATAATAAATTTTTTTTAAATTTTAATTTTATTTAACAACAAAGGCTATCTGTCCTGACATTTGAAAAAATCAAAGTAGAAATCTATATTCAATGCTATTTTCTTTGTACAGATCACAACCAGCATTATGAAAAAATGAATAACAAATTCTTGTCAGTAAATATAGCATTGAGGCTGATGCATGATTGGTAAGAAAAATACCGCGTATAGCGGAGCCCAACGTAGATACCAAAGCATAATATATATTTGACTAGGATAATGTCGACTAGAATGAATTCTTAAAAATGACGAAATCTTGATCACCAGTAACATACAGAGCTTTGAAATGTAGCAGCTTGTGCGCATCTTTTCTGTAAAATTACAATTGATGAACTCACAAAGCAGCAAACAGAAGAGTTTGGTTTTCCGTTGTCTGATGAGAAGCTGTTGAAGTTGAAATATTGGAAAGCCTCATTAGGATTCAAATGGGTTATCAACAAACCATGGCGAGCAAATGGCGCAAAGGGAAACATGAAAAATGTTCAACGGTACCAAATGCTGTGTTAGGAGCAATACGTATAGCGAATAACGACCAGGTGTATTATGAATCAAAACGAAACAAGAGACGTTTTCAGTCCGTATTGCTTTTGACGAATTTAATAAACAAATGGATTGGATTGAGGAATTAACATTTAACTTATATATTATTAATTAACAAACAGAATGCGTAAAAAGCCTCTGGACATGATCTATATCAAATTATTGAGTGCTAAAATAGAAAAGTACTTTAACTGTATCGATATTTTGCAGTTCGCAGTTGCCAGTACATTTGCCTGTGTAACGGCTCAAGAACATTTCGCCTACATTTTGCGTAAATAAAATTCAAATTCAATTTATGCGGTACCAATTAAATCAGGCGAAATTCGCTGTTAATCAATGGCGTGCGAGTTTTCGATTTCAAAATTATTTAAGCACGGTGAATTTACCATTCCAGCCGTGTTCACGTTTGCCTTCTACTGTGCGCTACGTGTGTGTGTGTGCTGTCTGCAGTTATACGGGCTTTTCACCTACGCTGATTTTTTGATTTGCTCTACACACATTGGCAATTTCAGTCACGCCAATCTTGTTGCTGCACAAATAGTGAGACAGAGCAACATCTACTATTTGGAAGTTCGCGTGTGCCAGTTACCGCAGATCTTCAACGAGATTACTCAGCCACTCACTCGCCACTGATTTCAACGCCACAACAGAAGGAACAACAACCAAGTCAATCGGAGCTTGTCTCAAGTGTCTAGGAGTATTTCTAGACACTGCTACACCAACTAATTTTCTGGGAATTTGCCGGAGAACGCAATACCGGCCCTAATAAGGGCCCCACCAGTACACAATCTCAGCTATCCTGGCTAATAACAGTCTTTGTAACGTCGTACGGCATTGACTTGAAGCTGGGGCGTTTTACAAAACCGGCGACCAAGCCAGGATACTTAGAACAGTACTGTTTTTTATTTATAAGCAAATCACAAAAGTTTTGGCATAAATACAATAGACTGTGTTTCTTTTTTATTCTATCTTTTGGAAGTACAATAAATTGACATAAGCATATACCACGTTTTACTCTGGTTGAGAATCTTACTAAAGTCGAGGTCTTGTGGACCATTTAATAGTTTGGAATTTTTTTTGAGGGAAGGTGTTCTAATCAAACTTTATCTCCTACGTACAAAACTGTATACCTTGGTGATCTCGTGTGCCAAACTGGAATAAGTACGCAGAACATTTTTTTGATTTTGTGAAAAAACATTATTGACTGTACGAATGTGCAGAATTGTGACTTGTGATTTTGTGAAAGAACTAATTTCATTTGTTTTCTGTGCTAATTCACGACCGATTCAACTGCGGAAGAGTTTGTTTCAACTGTGGAAGCAGATTTTGGTAAGCGTTTCGTTTAGTCTTTTTATAAATTTCATCTTGCTTATAAATTTATGCTTTTAAGATCCCGTAAGATTGTTAGAATGTCAGGCCCAATTTTAGATATTTATGTTCCTGTTTCGGATGTAGATAGAGAACTATTCTTAATGTGCGTAGACTCCGCATTCTCCCTGTTTCCAAATTATGACGGTCATCAAAAACTGTCAAGGCTTTTCGCTAAATTACCTTCAGAATTAAAGCGACGGATTTATCCGAAGCGTGTGGCCATTAGGAAACTACCCAATCCCATTTTGGGCCTCCAAAATGAATTAGAATCTTTGCTGAGTCCCACTGAAACTGAGCATATATTAAATAAATATGCACAGTTAGAGAGGCCAAACCTTGGCGCCATTGAGATTTTAAGGGAATTTTGGTAACGTTGGTATAAGACCAATACTTCAGATCATGAGGCTAACGTCGTTTTTATTAACAATCTTCCCAAGCCACTAATATTGTTCGCCAGACAGCTCCCCAACTCTCTCTCAATAGATGTATTTTCTTGGAGATGCGAGTTATAATTTAGGGTTTTGGAACCTAAGTTAAATTCGCCATCATTCTGTCCTTCCCCGCAAAGATGATAGGATCTTTACATGCCTTTCAGACTTAAGTGTGTTACACAGACATTTCAAAGATTTATGGACAACATACTTCGCAACGATGCCGCTGACTGTATTTCATATCTTGATGACATGATGATACTCAGTCCAGACTTATAATCTTATGCCAAGCATCTACGAAATGTCCTCTCACACTTATCCAACCACGATCTCAAGATTAACTGTGATAAGACACAGATTGCAACTACATCTGTGGACTTCCTAAGGCATCGCATCACGCCACAAAGTATTCAAACTTTGATGTCAAAGGCGAATTCAATCAGAAATATCAATTCACCGAAGACTGTTAGCGAGTTGCAGTAAATTTTTTGGAGTCCTAAACTACTATCGCTAGTTCCTTCCCGGCCATTCAAAACAACTTTATACCTTGAGCAGGCACCTGTGAAATCAAAAAGGACTTAGCAAGAATTCCATCATCATTTGGTCATCTGAAAACGATTAATTACTTCGACCCGCCATCAACTCGTTAGCAAATGCTACAATGCTAACACATCCAGATTTTCAAAGTCCATTTCTACTCACGACAAAGGTTTCTGAATTCGCTAATGGAGCCACGTTGGAAAGAGAGATCGACGGAATTCGGAAGCCTCTTAGTTTATACTCGCGTGTTCTCAGTCCGGTAGAAATGAGATACGACACTTTCGTATCCTCACCATCCACGACGCAGTGCGCAATTTTATCAGCATCATTGACAGCAGCAGATTTGATGTTTTCACAGATCATACACCATTAGTTAGCGCATTTCGAAACGCGACATCAACGATCGTTAAGTACTCTGCTAGAGTGGAAAACGGCTTTTACGTCTA
The DNA here is from genome assembly GCA_029291075.1 of Eudiplozoon nipponicum. Taxonomy (NCBI): domain Eukaryota; kingdom Metazoa; phylum Platyhelminthes; class Monogenea; order Mazocraeidea; family Diplozoidae; genus Eudiplozoon; species Eudiplozoon nipponicum. Next base: position 902 of record JAQBSW010012358.1, on the reverse strand, counting down.
AGCAAATGGCCATTCGACATCTTTCATGTCAAATGAGAACAAAACTTCATTGCAGACGCCCATTCCATAACACACATCTCGCTACAACCACCTTCGCCGCCGCCAATCTCTGTCAACTCCATGACACTCAGTGAACCTGCACTAACGCTACCCTCCTGCAAATGGAACAGCGCGGTGACACTCACATTCAAAGATCAGTAGCCCATCACCCAACCAAGTTAATATGCCGTCTCTGGGAAGGCTAACCTATTGTTTACTTCACGGGTACGCATCCCAACAAGCCAGTTCTGCCGACCAGCCTTCAGACAAAAGTCTTCGACTCAATTCACTCAATTTCTCACCCAGGAAGCAAGGCGACTGCCCGACTTCTTACAGATCGTTTCTGGTGTCACAGGCTCCGGCAGAAAGTTAAACGATGGTTCTCCGAGTGTGCCAATTGCCAGAAAACAAGATCACATGGCACACTCATTCTAAGTTGCAACATTTCCGAATTACTTCTTGCCTAGCCATCCTCCACATTGACAAAGTTAATCTGACAAAAGTTCAAGGTATCAGCTACCTTCTATCTATGATTGAGAGATTTATACGATAGCCTGTGGCATTACCTCTTGGCACCATTTCTTCAGACGAAGAAGCTACCGGTTTTATCTCGACATGAATATCCAATTATGGTGTTCTCAATGAGGTCATCACTGACAGAGGTACTTGTTTCTCATCGGATCGTTTCAAAACCACCCTGCGGTTAATGGGATGCACCTTACGCCAGACGACTGCGTACCATCCCCAATCTAACAGTATGGTAGAGAGAATGCATAGGGAACTCAAAGCAGCTTTAGCATCCTCGTCCATTGATGGCAACTGGGTCAATGCACTACCTTCAGTTCTGTTTGCAATGCGTTCCC
>JAQBSW010012357.1:0-17020 GCA_029291075.1 Eudiplozoon nipponicum | reverse complement strand
GAAACCGATATTCTTATGTGCTTTGTTAAAACTTTGAAGCAATGTTCGTGATTGCGACCTGTTTATATATATATATATATATATATATATATATATATATATATATATATATATATATATATATGTGTGTGTGTAAATGTCCGAATAACAAACGAAGGCCAATAGACCAGATGGATAGAAATAAAAGTTAAATAATACTGTAAGTCAAACCCGTTAGATAAATAAAACGATGAATACGCGGCTGCAATGACTTAACATGGTATTGTAGCCCCACACGCATGATCATCCCCGATTGATTTAAAGATGCTCACAAATAATATAAATATTGATGAGCACGTTATCTGTGATACGTTGTAGAATATCAAACGGCAGACTGATTAATTTTATCAGACAAGGCACAAACTGGGCATTCATTTGTAATTGGATTTGTTGTTATGACGGTAAAGAATTCAACGTTTCAAAGATTGACATGTCTAAGTTTTCTGCTGGTTTGCATTTTGAAAAGGTATTGATTTGTATGATTTTTAATTACTTGTGAAAAAAATGATTTGTGGAAAATTATTTACTCTAATCGTAGATAAAAAATCGCATTTTACTGAATTAAAAATTCACTGATATGGGATTAAGTGGACAGGAAAAACTAAAAAATGAAAGAAGAAATAGTTCTAATGCTGCAATCGTTTAGTACATGACGTCAATCGTAAGTATTGGCTGGTTTAACATGAAACACATACCGTACAGGCGTTGAAATAAACCGTGAGATGTGCAAGTTGCAAAACTTAATTCAACTAAAATGGTTTCTTCAAATTATACATATGTTTTACTCTTGTCTAGAAATTTTTTGGTCTCATCGTATCGCTTACCATTCCAAGAACACATCATAAGGATTAAGAACAAAACTCCAACAGAAATAGCATAGATTGGCATATGGTACAAAGCTTCTTTCATTCAAGGCTAAAATACTCAATTGGTCAGCTGATTACATATGATTACATATGATAATTAGTGTATAAGTACAACAAAATGCTGGAAGATAAAAAATAAATCGATTGCCTAGCGCATCTCAGCGCATTGATTTTTTATAATAGAAGTTAGATGTACGGTACCGCATATATACTCATACTTGACAATAGTGGATGAAAAAATATCTAGCGTGCGCAACTATCCCATAAGTCGACGTAAAATAAGTTTGGGAGCTAAAATAAATTACCAATCCTGCATACGTGTGAATCAGTCAAACAACATTGCAGAAATACACACGATAACACAAGTTGATGCGTTTCTCTTTTTAAGGTTTATTATCAGAGCAAGTTGGAATACTAACTTACTGTGATGGGATCTCAATGCATACATTTTTCTATTTGCGACTAGAGACATTCAATTGATTTTATTATTCCCTGCAATTCTTATAACCTATGGTAGTCAATCAGGGTTATTCATGAAAACGAAAATACCGTTCCAAATAGGTTAGTCTTTTAAAATTAACATAAAACTTTTTTAGAAGCCCATCCAAGAAGGATAGACAGATACATTTTATGAGGTCTGACGGAAAACGGATGTTTTTAGTAAGCTTTGTTAAAACATTGAAGCTTTCTTAAATGCGAATTACATTTGTGAGAAAGGACAAAAATCATCACCACAAAGTTTTGATTACTAGCATTGTTTTTGAATGTAAACATTAAAATGAGGTAGCATATCCTACGTGCATTACAAGTAAGTGTTTTGATCTATCGCCTAAATTATTTTGGCGCTCGTTTCCCAAATTTGAATATTTCTATACAAGTACATTGCATCAAAATGCACCAGTACCTCATATTTTAACAATAATATCCTGAATTCCATTGACAAAATCGATTGAATCAATAAGGTAATAATTCAGTTGTGACCAGAAGGATAAACCAAACGCAGCATGAACGGAAAGTATAATCTCATGCACATTCGTTTCGTGCTTACTGGCGACTCATCAGTAGGATGAACACCTGTTATTCCAGCAAATCCATACAATCTGGCCTTGATCGATATCAGTTATCACATTTCGCGGTAAGCATGACATCATTCAATTCAATATTTAACAGTTCAATACTGTTTGTTGCGGAGACCTAATACATATGCAAGTATGTATTAGGTGTTGCGGACCTAGTAACAAATTAGTTCAGTTGTGACCAGAAGGATAAACCAAAGGCAGCATGAACGGAAAGTATAATCTCATGCACATTCGTTTCGTGCTTACTGGCGACTCATCAGTAGGAGCCGGTATTACGCCCTTTAACCACCATATATTTTGGTGAAGAATGTGGAATAATAGGACGGTACAATCTCCTAGACGAATGTGTAAACCTGCAATAGTGAAGTTAACATCATATAAGTCTACGACAATGCGACTTCAACGCTAACTCACACTATATAATATATATACCGAGTCTGTAAAGGATACTAACACTATGGCTATTGTGTTAGTAACCGATACCAACATTATTGTACCGAAAAGGTTCATGGTACTAACACTGTTTTCCATTTCTGTACATGGTACAAACATGACGGATAATATTCAATGCTATAGTTCTCCGACAATTGAGAATTACAACTATTTCTGAACACCTGTTACTCCAGTAAATCCATACACTCTGGCCTTGATCGATATCAGTTATCACATTTCGCGGTAAGCATGACATCATTCAATTCAATATTTAACAGTTCAATACTGTTTGTTGCGGAGAGCTAATACATATGCAAGTATGTATTAGGTGTTTCGAACCTAGTAATAAATTAGTTCAGTTGTGACCAGAAGGATAAACCAAAGGCAGCATGAACGGAAATTATAATCTCATGCACATTCGTTTCGTGCTTACTGACGACTCATCAGTAGGAGCCGGTATTACGCCCTTTAACCACCATATATTTTGGTGAAGAATGTGGAATAATAGGAAGGTACAATCTCCTAGACGAATGTGTAAACCTGCAAAAGTGAAGCTAACATCATATAGTCTACGACAATGCGACTTCAACGCTAACTCACACTATATAAAATATATACCGAGTCTGTAAAGGATACTAACACTATGGCTATTGTGTTAGTTACCGATACCAACATTATTGTACCGAAAAGGTACATGGTACTAACACTATGGTTTCCGAGTCGGTACATGATACCAACATGATGGATATCAATTTATGCTATAGTTCACCGAAATTGAGAATTACAACAATTTCCGAACACTTGTTACTCCAGTAAATCCATACGACTCTGGCCTTGATCGATATCAGTTATCACATTTCGCGGTAAGCATGACATCATTCAATTCAATATTTAACAGTTCAATACTGTTTGTTGCAGAGAGCTAATACATATGCAAGTAGGTATTAGGTGTTTCGGACCTAGTAATAAATTAGTTCAGTTGTGACCAGAAGGATAAACCAAAGGCAGCATGAACGGAACTTTTAATCTCATGCACATTCGTTTCGTGCTTACTAACGATTCATCAGTAGGAGCCGGTATTACGCCCTTTAACCACCATATATTTTTGTGAAGAATGTGGAATAATAGGAAGGTACAATCTCCTAGACGAATGTGTAAACCTGCAAAAGTGAAGCTAACATCATATAGTCTACTACAATGCGAGTTCAACGCTAACTCACACTATATAAAATATATACCGAGTCAGTAAAGGATACTAAAACTATGGCTATTGTGTTAGTTACAGATACCAACATTATTGTACCGAAAAGGTACATAGTACTAACACTATGGTTACCGAGTCGGTACATGATACCAACATGATGGATATCAATTTATGCTATAGTTCACCGAAATTGAGAATTACAACAATTCCTGAATACTTGTTACTCCAGTAAATCCATACGATCTGGCCTTGATCGATATCAGTTATCACATTTCGCGGTAAGCATGACATCATTCAATTCAATATTTAACAGTTCAATACTGTTTGTTGCGGAGACCTAATACATATGCAAGTATGTATTAGGTGTTTCGGACCTAGTAATAAATTAGTTCAGTTGTGACCAGAAGGATAAACCAACGGCAGCATGAACGGAAATTATAATATCATGCACATGCGTTTCGTGCTTACTGACGACTCATCAGTAGGAGCCGGTATTACGCCCTTTAACCACCACATATTTTTGTGAAGAATGTGGGATAATAAGAAGGTACAATCTCCTAGACGAATGTGTAAACCTGCAAAAGTGAAGCTAACATCATATAGTCTACTACAATGCGACTTCAACGCTAACTCACACTATATAAAATATATACCGAGTCTGTAAAGGATACTAACACTATGGCTATTGTGTTAGTTACTGATACCAACATTATTGTACCGAAAAGGTACATAGTACTAACACTATGGTTACCGAGTCGGTACATGATACCAACATGATGGATATCAATTTATGCTATAGTTCACGGAAATTGAGAATTACAACAATTTCTGAACACCTGTTACTCCAGTAAATCCATACACTTTGGCCTTGATCGATATCAGTTATTACATAGGCACGAAACGAATGTGCATGTGATTATACTTTCCGTTCAAGTTGCCTTTGGTTTATCCTTCTGGTCACAACTGAACTAATTTGTTACTAGGTTCGCAACACCTAATGCATACTTGCATATATATTAGTTCTCCGCAACAAACAGTATTTAACTGTTAAGTCCTTTGATAGTTGGCGAAGAAAATCCAACCAATTTTTGCCTCTCAGCAATGGCTGTACAAAATAAGATTTTAATTTGATTTATAAGCTTCAACAAAACCTATTCAATTTCATCTTGTGCGGCATCTAGAATTTCTAATTTTTTCATCATTCAACAGATTCTCTATCTTTTGGTATACAGTTCGAAGCGTCCATTGACATAACAGCCTTACATTTGTCAGAACGTGCTGTTATCTTTGAATTTCTGCTTATTCCTTGAACGCATTTTACTGTGGCCTCGTCAAGACCCGCTCATCTGCGCATTTACAAATTTCACACATGAGGCATGATTAGCTTAATTATCACTTGACCACATTTGATACTTTTTCGTTTCTTTCAAATTAAAGAGTACACGCTACCTTAAAGCCCAATTACCCGTTTTCTCAAAAGATATTTTATATAATTACGACACATTATTAGAGGCTTCTTTTGTATTCGATCAGTTTGTTTATAGGATAGATTAAACATGCATTTGTCAAGATCACTACATATTAAATGGCCTAAAAATAATTATTTAAATATTTTAGCTTGTTCAAAAATATGTTCGTTTGATCTTCGAGATAATTACCGAAAATTTAGAAAGTGCATTATAGTGAAAAAAAGGGAATTTAATCATTTTAGTAGATAAATATCCACTTCTTGCCCGCAACGCAGCTGATTAATGTAATAAAAGTGAATGGCGGTCGTATTAAACTGATTGATAAATTGTCAAAATAGGAATTAGAAGTAAATAAACGAATACAAAATTTCATTTGAGGGTGGTCAATGTGGTCTACATAGCTCTACAGAAATTGGGACTGACTTTAACACACATGCTATATAATTTAGCGAACTTCCTTCTCTAACCATGTAAAATGGCTGTTAATGTTGGCATCGAAAATGATTATCCCATAAACATGCGCAAATTGTCGATAAACTTACAATGTTGGTTCGGGTAGACTGTTAATAGAACCGAATGAATTTTGCAAAGTACAAAAATACATCAAGTCGAATGGCGAATACAATATTGTGCAGAATATAATGCAGCCCTCGGGTGCGTTTTCATGAAAATTTATTTCAATTTTTATATAAACTACCTAATTAGTAGAATACAAAGGCAATCATTTCTATTATTATTATTGTATACAAACGGCTTTTAAGGCACGTTTAAACTAAAATATTACACGAAGCATCAAAATGTAATTCATCGACGAGGACGGAACACACACACACACACATATATATATATATATATATATATATATATATATTCGATTGTATCATTCTATGTGCAAAAAGAAATTTTATCAGATACAAGAAACGCTTCTTTCTCATTATCTCCTCAAGTATCTATTAATGAACATATCTTTATATATAAATTGGAAAGCAAAACAAGATAGAAATATGTGAACATAGAGAGAGTGTGAAAAAACGGAAACCAATCAATTGCGTGCGTCACATCCAGTTCAAGCTCAATGCCTGAACATGCTTCTTCTGCTTGCATAAATTCGGCTGTTAAAGAGAAACAGCCGTTAATGTCGATATCAAATATTATTTACCAATATACATGCGCAAGTTGTCGATCAACTTACGTAGGCCGATCGACCAGACGGTTAATTACTCGAATGAGAAAACATTGTAACTTAAATGTCAGTTTCAAATCAAATGATGGATACTCGTCTTCTGTTGCGCAACACATTTTTGAAACCTCACATGTATTTTCTACAGAGGTAGCATTTAAAATAATAACTAAATGCTATAACAAAAGGGAGTTAGCCACATACGAAGCTTTATGGATAAACACATTGCAGCCGGATTTATGCAAGCAGAAGAAGCATGTTCAGGCATTGAGCATGAACTGGAGCTGAGGCTTGCAATTGGTTGGTTGTTCCCTTATGGCATACTTTCTCCACGTTTAATTTTTTCTATTTTGTCTTGCATTTCAATTATTAAAAGAGATGTCCATTTGTAGATACTATGTACGGAGAAATATGAGAAAGAAGCTGTTCTTGTATGTGATAAAATTTCTTTTTATTTTTTCACATGGAAAGGCACTATGAATATATATATATATATCAATATTTATACATCTAATATAATAATATATATATCTAGAAATTCTATTAGAACAAAATCACAAAACGAAATGAATAATGACAATTTATCTCGAGACTACAAAGCTTCATTTTACAATCTTTAATTGATATACATTCTGGGTTTCCCTTGAGTTTGCGGTTGGCAACTAGTCTGACTAGGTTTAAACTGTATAAACTGAACATAATATAGCCTTCAATTCGGCTGTTCATTCTTCTATTCAACTCCAGATTAGCGTAAGAAAATTGGAGGACAGATTTCAAATGGTAGTTGATAGATACTGGTGTATGCTATGCATTTTTTCGTTTAAACGGATATCCTATAAAAATGTTTTGAAGTTAATATTTTGCGGTGTGTAAGCATTCGGGTTCTAAGCGTCGCTATAACATTCACTCTCCATCCATCTACGTAACTTGCTGCTCCATATTTGAACTAATTTGTTGCTATGTGCGCAATACCTCACACACCATTGTATACATTAGAGTTCCCGGCTTTAAATAAAATACAGTATATGATAGTCAAGGTTTTAGTTTTAGCATTTTTAAATTTTGATTACCGTGACATAGTAGCAAAACAGTTATAACAAATAACAAAAGGTTCGATACTGTCTCTCTCCCCTAAAATATTCTGCATACGAGATGAGATGATGTATAGGTGAGGTAATGATTGGTCTGCTAATTATAAAAAGTTATATATTGAGTTTAGTTACTGAGACAAATCCTATGATTAAAATAGAGTTGAGTCAAATATATATAAATAGAATGGTTTTGGAACGAGGTTACCACATTTGCTTAAATCTGCTATTGTGATCAGTGTTGTGTTGCCTGATGATGGTGCTGGAAAGTAGGCACCGAAACGTCGCCAGTAAACGAAGATGTGATAGAACCGCATTTCCAGTTGAAGTAAAAATGAGTCAACCCGATCAAAGACAAAACAAAATTGGAAAATGTGAAATATCGGATCTTTGTGTAACTGCCCGTGTACAGCTATTACCCGCGTACGCAAAACGCGTCATTGAGAATCCTATAAAAATGCCGATTTTTGTAGATTATTTGACGTATTGTCGACTATTCTTGCTTAATTAACCGTGGATTAACTTAACGATTATAAGCATTACCTTCGCGAAGTAGCAGCAACACTGCGGTAAAATTTAGTTATCTCGATTACGATTTCATTCACTATGGAGCAATATGCTTTAGAACAGAACGAAAAGCCGCCAATGGTGACTTATAAAGTAGAAATTACAATACGACTTAGACAAAAGTATTAAAATAGTTGATTTTAATTATTTTGGCGAAAAATTTCACGGCAGCAAGCAGATTCGGTCTTTGTTCTTGATCCATGTTCGGAATGTCCCATAAAATTTCCGGCGATTTTGTTCTAAAGTTGTGTTAATACTGTATGGAAAATAGAGGTGTAGAAAAAAGGATCCTGTGAGCACACTATCAGGAGCTCAAATCTTCCCTCAGTCATACATGAACCATGATGGATTTAAAATTTCAGCTTGTTGTACTTGCAGACGAGACGGTTACATTAAACCGTTCTCTGATTAATAGCGTTCTGGTTAGTAGACGCATTCTGTCCTATATCCAGTATGCGAGACCACTAAACTACAACTGTACTATCTTTATCAATATATATATATATATATATAAATTCAGTTATTTAACAGAGATCGATGGCTTGAGAATTAACCATTTGTACGCATTGTTCGTTTTTACATGTACGAGTTCTATTTTTCCCAGTGTAGTTGATCGTTCCACCTCGTTGCGCAAATTTGTATTTTGCACATGGTAACAGCGCCAGTGTGGATTTCAGTGTTGAACGCTCATATTGTTTAGAAACTTCTGTTATTTCCTCTTCAGTTTGTTGACAATCCGATTGAATGTTTGTTGATTCTAGTCGAGGGCCTGTTTGGTCGATAAAGGCCATTTATTTCGTGAATACTAATCATCGCTATACAATCATTCATTTATATACATTCTGGGTTTTCAATTGATTATGCTAGTGGTAACAAATCTGAATCGGAGATATATATATATATATATATATATATTGTTTCGATGGTTTGAGATTAAACCATTTGTAAGCATTGTTCGCTGTTACATGCACGAGTCGCTATTTTTCCCAGTGTAGTTGAATGTTTCACCTTTTTGGGAAAATAGCACTCGTACATGTAACAGTGAACAATGCGTACAAATGGTTAATTCTAAAAGCCAATCAAAACAATATATATATGTATATATATATATATATATATATATATATATATATAGAATAAAATTGTTTTGGCCGTTAGAAATTAAGCACCAAGCGGCTGCCCATAATATGAACGCATACACGTGCGATAAAATGAATGAACAGTGAAGCACATACAACGTTAAGGATGTAAAAATTGAGCTGGCCTCCACTTGTCTTAGAATGAAACATTTGAGCACTTGATGCCGTCATAACCAACAGTAAAGATGTTCAACAGACGGCGGAAGACGTTGAACGACAGCCACGCAGCTGACGGGGAGCAATAGTAGCTTAATTTTTCTAACGAATTGGTATCAGCGTAAAATAGCAAATTTCTCTTCAAACTGTATGTAAAAAACGACGCTTTAACTGTGGAGCTTTTGCAAAAGGAATACAAGCAACCCCAATAATTGCGGCGAAGCCATTCAAGTATTTAAAAGATTATTCGATCCATCAGATAACGTAAACAGCGTCATTAACGACATAGTGATTTTTCGATCACATTACGTCATCCATATCGAAGTCTTTTCATTTAGTAACAAACTTATAGTCAAAAGACTGAAAGCAGCCGGAAGCAATGCGATTCCTGACTGTATCATATGCATTTGATCGTCGATATTCTTACATATATAAGCGTTGTTGCAGCTGTCTTTGGCAAGATTTAAAATCCAATCTTGAACACCCCGTTTGTGTTACTGTCAAGTTTAGGAAGGGAAGTGCACATAGCTAACAGCACCTGGATTTTTTGGGAACAAATGAATTTTCTCAGTTAGGTGGCGTTGAGAAAGAGAGCCACGACTGAACTTTATTCTCTTTGGATTCTAAGTTCATTCACAGCACATCGGTTTACTACTTTTGAATGTCAATAATAACGAGTCCGAACTAGAAAGTGAGTGGCATTCGTTATATTCAGTCTAGTTTCCACCGACAACATATATAACCTTATTTGCGCTGTAACTAACGCATTATTCCACTTCCCATTTTCGGCGGAATATTTGCAGATCCTTTCAACAGTCCACAGATCATCACAACAAAAATGCTATTACAGTAAGTTTAGTTTTATATTATGATGGGCTAGTGGCTTATGAAGGGTTCAGTAACATTTTCTGATGAAAAGAAGAACTGAGAACAATGCGGCTTTTGGTAGAGAACACAGACTAGTAAGTTATGCAATGCCCAGTATCACAAAATTCTTTCTTTAAAAAAATTATATTTACATGTATTTCTATAATTTCACTTCGTGTATTTTGGCGGGTGGTCTCTTCTGGTACAAGTCGCCTTTGTCCTACTTATTCCTGACTCTAGTACATGACCTCTGCAATCGGAACAGACACGCATGTTGGACATTTAATGACCTCTGATTGAAGGCATTAAGTTAGGTCTATCATTATTTACGTGTACACGACGATATTGGTCCTTCTCCAGATACGCATAAACAGCACTCAATAATGGAGGCTCAAATCTTAAACCCATGAAGCGGAAGCTGCTCGATTATTGATAAATACGCACACGTGCGATAGACAACTAACTTACACTAAACGAATGAACAGGTGTCAGACAACAGAAAAACAAATAACAAAAGCAGTCACATTTAACAACTTGCCAATGCAAACCCTCAAATCACCTGCACATGTGACAAATACCATACAACATTACGTTGGAATTTAGCAATATATGATTGCGCGGGTGGTGGTAACAATGCTTTAAATAAGGTTTGCGAGCTTCAAGTAAACACAAACCCCAATGTATATAACCAGTCGTCGAACAACGTAACGTAGTTTTGTTATGTTGTTCGACGACTGGTTAAATACAATGGGGCTGGTGTTTACTTCAAGCGCGCGAACTTGATTTAAAGCATTACATTGGAATTATTTGGATCATGATATTTAGAACGGAGGAAAATAGTTGACAAGAGGTATGATTAGCCGGCTATTGTTAAACTATCAACGATCTACGCCTTAAAAACTAAATAAAACTGTACCCAATTTTATAAAACTTGAGTTGAACTTTTAGCAATTTGGGCCCAATTGAGTGAGATATATAAAAATTATTATACTGCATCGCAGAAACTTTTTTTAATTCTGAACTCAAAAAATCACTTCTGTAATGAATTAATAAAGAAAACATGTTAGAGATATACATTTACAGCCATTCACAGGAAGTTTTTCCAATTTTAAAACTATCAGTATGTTCGAGACACACAACCAATCGAGAAAACGCATTTTCAACCATAAAGAATCTTTTACAATCTTTTGCAAAAATGGGTTTGTACAAACAGAAAAGGAAAGAAAAATTCGAGAAGTATACCTGGCTAATGTCGCATGAAGATTAAAAAAGATATGTTGACTGAAATACACCGAAGATAATTAAATTAAATTATAAGACACGAAATGAATTCATTATATTCAATTAAACAGCACTAACAAAAGAACAAAACAATACGAAATGTAAAAATTTCATAACACATAACAGCCAGAACAAAATAAATTGTCAAAGTATTGTAGTTATACAATAATAATCCCAGAATACCACTTTCTAAGGGATCTGGAAATAACAAATTATCGTACGTTTCAATAAAAAATTGTAATCAACGGCAATGTTTTAACAAGAACAGAATCCAAATTAAAATAATAAACTGCGCAGAATATTCTTTCCATAATCTACCCGATTTAAATAGTAAAAAACGAGAGGCATGCATGCCTAGGAAGGACATTTGGTAGTTTAAGATCTCTCGGTACTAAAATTATCGTATTTTCTAGACATTAGAAACAATTAAATTCAATTGAAAAATGCAATGTTAATAATATTTTTCGTAATTATAAGCCACATTATATTAGCCTGTAATGACCGTGTCTCACAGACTAATAACCATGCAAAATTCCAAAGGAATAAAAATTAATAAAGATGGAGTTTATATAACAAAAGAGGGAAGGTCCTACAAAAATTGACATAGAAACGAGGTCATCTATACCTCCAAAAATAAACTTTTAGAGGATGGTAAGAGATTAAACTGCATCATTCTTATTCTAGATAACTTCTCACACCAGCTTATATTTAATTCAGTTTCTAGCAATTGTATTTCATAATATCAATGTTCTGAGGCAACAATTTGGTTGCATGGCTTGAAAGAAATATTTTGTGGGACAACATTTTAAAAATTTCTAGTATTTTTTCCAGTAAATAATTTTTATTTTATAAATTTCGGCTATCAGTTTTGAAGGCCGAAATTCAACAACACAACCCGTTGACGAGGAAACAGCAGTCTTTAAGGAAAATAGAGATTAGGTAACATTTTTAAGCCGAGATGCAAACAACGTTTGCATCAAATTTTGACTTTTGGCTTTAGATGTCTTTACTCACTATTGCAGACAAATCCAGTCATAGTTCCGACATTACTGTGGAAAGTTAATTCACGATCCTGTAAGCCTACTTAAAATTTAAAAAGGTTATCGCTATCTCTTCACTACACATGAACCAAAAAACACTCACAAGCACATACACACAATAGAAAACACTGCTTTTATGTGTTTAGCGGTAACCAGCCACAATTTCATGGCCGAAATCGATTCACATCGAGGAACCTACGCAAATACCTTTGATTTATAACCATTAACAGACTCATCACATTTTATTTCGTTAAAAACATACATTTTTACAAGGTCATAACAAATTTAAGGATAAATATCTGAAGAAGCATATAAGAACAATAGAACAATAAATGGCTAATTAACAATTGAGAAGGCCATTCCTTTCGATATACTAAAACGTTTGTCCACAAACAGAAACCAAAGAGCCTAAAGAAACACGTTTTTTGATTTACAAAACATTGGAAGTTATAAAAATATATTAACGAAATGTGTACTTTTACCGGGACAAATATTACGAATTCGAAAGCGTTTCTGATGTGCTCAGCAAAGTAATTAGTTAAACACCGAATTGCAAAAAATATCAAATCGAATTTGATAAAGCTGTACTAAAGACAGATTTACATTTACCAATGTTCATTAGAGGTACTCTTTTAAAAAAAATACGCAATATAGAAAATAATGCTCCATAGTACCAGGCTGCTGATAATACACAATGATTCGATCACATTCCAGCACCTGTTAAGTTGGCATCTAACTGCTGCAACCAAGGTAAAAGCAATAAGATTTTACGCCTATAGTTGGGGTCCATTTTTGTTTTGTCACTAGCGGACTGATAATATATTGGATTACGTTCCATATACACAGTTTTGAGGCTTTTCATCGTTTCAAGCGTCTTTAACTCGTCCCAATTTACTACTTGATTATCATTGAACCAAAATTCCTCCAATTTTTCCAGATGAGAGATGTTCTCAATTTTTTCTATCATGTTGCTTGCCAAATCGAGTGTTTGCAATTTTGACAGATTATCAAGACCTTCGATTCGAGTGATGCCGTTTTGACTAAGATACAACTGCTCCAGATTTACAAGTCGATCCAAGCCCTTAATCTTGGTGATTCGATTGCCCTTCATAATGCAAATATAGAAGCATTTTTGCATTATAATTAATACATAACAAGGAACTGAATATTCATTCCTTTACAAGAAAAAGCAAAGTATATCACACAAAATATTTGGCACAAAAACGGAGTTTGAATTTTTAAAATGCAATATATACCCAATTGTGCAATATGTATGGCGCACCTAGCAACAGATTAGTTTAAAGAAGGACCAGAAGGATACACCAAAATCAGGATTCACCAATCGTATAATCTTGTGCATATATGCATTCATACTTACTGGAAACTCACCAGTAGGAGCCGGTACCACACCCCATATCAGTTCATACAATTGGGGCAGTTGGATTGCCCAATCCTCAATACAAATTAGTAATCAACCAATAATTGAGATAACTTCATGTATAGAGACTTTACAGTCAACTCATCATTTATTAAATATCCCAAGCCTTTAAAGAGTATCCTTATAATGGTATATATATATATATATATATATATATATATATATATATATATATATATTATGTGTGTGTGTGTATGTGTGTGTGCGTGAATTGTTAATGGGTATTGCGTACCAATAACAAATTAGTTCAAATAGGACATAAGGAGATACCAAAGTCGTGTTAATAAAATTCATTTTTTAAAACTAAATGAAGATAAATGGATGATTTGTACATAAAATATTATTTCACGCCAGAAAACTGGAAAAAGGTCAGGTTTACACCGATAAACTAATAGACATTTTGACGTGAGGTCAACGTGCATCAGTCAACAAAATGCTTTTATCCAAAAAATGGTGACGCTACAATAAAGCGTCATAAAAAAGCATTGCGATTAAATGCATAATATGCACTACCACATAGACAATGAAATGTGCAGTCTACCGACAATCTGCATTAACACGATCTTAGCAATTAATATACGGAGATATAACTATCTTCTTTATAAAGCAAGCAATGGTTAGATAATAGATTTGGACAACAGCTAACAATCTTTGTCGTGATAACAATCACTAGGCTCGCTAAAGGTTAGGAGAAAGACGGTTGTCACGATTAACTCCTAATTACTCTAGACTAATTCTATTAATCATATAGACAGTCGATCGCCCCAAACCTTAAAACGTCAAGTGAGCTAATGTAAATCATCAATTATACTCAATCACATAGCTCCGGACTCTGTTGGAATCCACGTTACGCACGACTGGTTTTGGTTGATTTGAAAGGCCCGGAAGGAACTTGCGATAATAGTTTAGTACACCCAGGATTTTCTGCAACTCGCTCACAGTCCTTGGTGACTTGATATTCTTGATTGAATTCGTCTTTGACGGCAACGGTTGGATACCTTGGGCCGTGATACGATGCCCTAAGAAGTCGACGGATGAAGTTGCAATCTGCGTCTTGTCACAGTTGATCTTGAGTCCGTGGTTGGATAAGCGTGAGGGGACATTTGGTAGATGTTTCGCATGAGATTCTAGATCTGGACTGAATACCATAATGTCATCGAGATATGACATACAATAAGCAGAGTCGTCGCGAAGTATGTTGTCTATGAATCTTTGAAATGTCTGAGTAGCACACTTAAGTCCAAAAGGCATGTAAAGATATTCAGAAAGGCCAAATGGAGTGATGACTGCAGTTTTCTCGATATCCTCTAGTGCTACCGGTATGTGATGGTACGCTTGTCTGAGGTCAATCACTGAGAAGAAATTGCTGCCGTTGAGTTTTTCAAGTAAAGTTTTGATATTTGGAATAGGATATGCATCAGATTTTGTCACTGAATTTAGCTAACGGTAGTCTCCACAGGCTCTGTACGACCCGTTTGATTTGGAGACTAAGTTTAGTGGTAACGCCCATGAACTTTTCGATGGTCTGATGATTCCCTCTTCCAAAACCCTTGAGAATTATTCTTGGGCAGCTTTGAGCTTAGCAGGAGCCAGTGGTCGCTTCTTGAGTGCAATAGGTTGTCCTTCTGTGACGATATGATGCATCGTGTTGGAGACTCGTAGCAATGAGTTGTGAAGATCGAAAAGCGATTTGTATTTTCGAAGAGCTGCTGATATCTCTGCTGAATGATGCACTGGGGTTGGCTGAATGACCTGTAACTCCAAACGCTCGGAGGCAAGTGTCCAAAAGCTTTGTTCAATTCCTGTGGAGGGGTCGATGATCTTTTGATTGGCAAGATCAACAATGAGCCGAAATTTTAGAAGGAAATCAAGGCCTATTATATTATGTGAGACCTTGGCAATGATGAAGTTGTGGGAAAATTCACGTCGTAGACCTATGTTGAGTGTGCGGTACCGGCAGCCATAATGTTGGTATGGGCTCGCCTGTAGCTGTTGCGAGAAGAACGCCTAGCGACATCTCGGCCATTGAATCACCTTTGAGAACTGAGACTGCCGCACCTGTGTCTACGATGAACTCTTCGCCAGTTTTGAAATCAAGAAGGTGCAGAAGTTCGTTGGGCTGTTTGGCCGGGTCATGCAAACAAGTAGGCTGGTGATTGCGACCGGCATTGTCCGTTTGGTTTTCTATGTGAAAAATTCGGCGTGGACGAAAAGAGTCGACAGGGATGTCGGATTGTAGTTGGCTTCTTCCCTGTAGCGCCGTTGATGCCGTTGATGTGCAGAAAGTACGGTCTTCTACTTCCTGCACCAGACGTTTCCCGATACTGATGCACCCTTGTGCCTGCAGTCTGTTGTCCTCTCCGTCAGCTGTGGAAATTGACACTCATTCGGAAATTCTTCGGAACGACAAAGACAAACTTGACAAGCATAAAAAACTTCTGGTGGTTATAACACCAGTTATTTGGAGCATATTTATTAAAGGATTGCGGAGATCTCGATCACCGAATACCATTATAATTTGACTTGGAAACAAATTTTGGTCGAGCATTCACTTGATTTAGCTCGGATTTGGTAATGGCCAATCCTTCTAGAACTTTGGCCATGTTCGCCACTGTTCTCCCTAAAGAGGAGATTCTATCATCATGCGGGGGTGAAGAAAAGGATGATGGATTCACTTTGTGTTCCAAAACCCTATATTCTAACTCACATCTCTCAGATAAGTCATCTATAGAGAGAGTGTTGGGGAGCTGTCTGGCAAAGAGTTTTAATGTTTGGGGAAGATTGTTAATAAAAACAACCTTAGCCTCATGGTCAGAAATGTTGGTATTATACCAACGTTTCTGTAATTCCCTCAGTATTTCGATGGGGCCAAGATTTGGCATATCTAACTGCGCATATTTGTTTATTATCTGCTCAGTTTCCGTGGGTCCAAGCAAGGATTCTACCTCGTTTTGTAGGCCCAAAATGGGATTAGGTAGCTTCCTAATGGCCTCAAGCTTAGGATAAATTCGTCGCTGCAAATCAGAAGGTAGTTTAGCAAAACCTTCAACAGTTTTTGATGACAGTCATAATCAGGAAACGGGGAGAAAGCGGAGTCTACGCGCATAAAGAATAGCTCACAATCTCCATCCCAAACAGGAACATCAATAGAATAGAATAGAATAGAATAGAATAT
>JAQBSW010012356.1:0-17026 GCA_029291075.1 Eudiplozoon nipponicum | reverse complement strand
GACTCCTTATAATCCCAAAGGAAATGGACAGGTAGAAAGAATGAATGGTACCTTATGGAAATCGATCCTTCTCGCTCTCAGATCAAAAAGGCTTTCAGTTGAAAACTGGGAATGCGTGCTGCTGGACGCATTACATTCAATCCGTTCATTATTGTGCACATCTACCAACGAAACCCCTCACGAGCGTCTTTTTCGACACAATAGAAGGTCGACTTTTGGTAACACACTCCCAACCTGGCTTACTGTTCCTGGCAAAGTTTTACTCAAGAAGAATGCTAGAATTTCTAAATATGACCCCTCTGTGGAAGAAGTTGAACTAATTCATTGCAATCCTAACTATGCGCATGTTCGTTTTTCTGATGGAAGAGAAGATACAGTATCTATCCGTCAATTAGCCCCGAAAGGCTCCGACGCACTGATGAATGAAGCTGGAACTAATATGGGACTCTGTGAAAATGAACCGGTTGTTGCTGATGAACAAACCTCCTATAATGACGATACCGATATTGATAATGTTAAGGCAAATGGTGAATCTACGGATAACTCAAATGCTCGTGACCTATCAGAGAATCTCGAAAACCTTATCAATCAACAACAACGTGTTCATTCTTATAATTTACGAAGTGGAAATGTTTAAATACTATGTTTTCTCAATCCTCTTTGAATTGTTACTATAACAGTCTTGTTCCGACTCTGACGCTACGCTACAAATCGCAGTCGAGGAGAATGATATGTTTGTTTATTTGTACACACATTTATATTAACACCGTTCGTATACTAACATGTTTTGTTTTGTCCTTTAGCATGTATATCTGCATTATATGATGAATAAAGCCTAATATTTTAGGCAACTCTTTCTTCTGATTTGTCTAATCATTCTGCCCAATTGCTGTGCTTGTTACTTTGATTCAGAACAATATGAATAAATAAAGTTTATGAACGTAGATATTTACTTGTATATATATATATATATATATATATATATATATATATATATATATATATATATATATATATATATAATCACACTGTTGCTTATATTTATCTATACAGATGCATAATTTTATGTGTTATTCATGTATATATGTGCTTTGATGAATTTATATTAGGTGTTTTAAAGATATAATATATGGTCTATAAACGAAGATATTTGTTCTTCGTATTTTTTTATATAAGGTGAGGCCGGAAATATATATAAAATCACACTCTTGTATATATTTATTTATACAGAGGCATAATTGTATTTGACTTGTACATGTATATCATTTATTAAAATTTATATAAAGTGTGTTAGGATAGATATATATATATATATATATATATATATATATATATATATATATATATATATATATATAATGATTATTTTAGATATATCGACATATGTTTATACTATTCCTCTGTGCTGGTTAACCTAGGAACGTGTTTATTATTAGTTTCTATTAGACCTCAAGTTTTTCCTTTCTTTCTCTTCCTTTCGCTTTTATTTAGTCTTAAACTAAGTGTCGCTCTGGTCTTCACTCTCTTTCTATCGAGGTAACTAGCTGTCATTGTTTTAACCTTCTGGTGATATTCGATCAAATTGTTACTAAGTTAGTAATACCTCATACGCATTAGCATATATAATAGTTCTCCGCCAAAAACAGTATATGGCAGTCAAATATATACGTTTTTTTTAAATTTTGACTTTAATATTAATTATAGTGACATCGCAATATGAACGGTATAACACACATATGCGATACTTTCATTTTCGCCTGCAACACTCTGAACTCTAATTGAAATTAAGTATATCTGGAATTTCAGATAGCTGCAATTAAAATGAGGTAAAGCTTTGTTTATCATTTGCAGTATACATATAGATGATGAGTGATTTTTTTGTGTGCTCCAAGCAGATGCATATATAGAGTTTATTTTCTGAGACGAAATCTTTGTTTAACACCATTGGTGAGTAAAAAAACTAAAATATTAATAGAATGGTTTCGGAAATAGTTTACTACGTGCGCTAA
Source organism: Eudiplozoon nipponicum (assembly GCA_029291075.1). Taxonomy (NCBI): domain Eukaryota; kingdom Metazoa; phylum Platyhelminthes; class Monogenea; order Mazocraeidea; family Diplozoidae; genus Eudiplozoon; species Eudiplozoon nipponicum. The sequence goes on along the minus strand of JAQBSW010012356.1, from coordinate 15,017 downwards.
ATCTTCTCTTGTGGGAATTTTACTGTGTATATGTGATTAGAGGCCTGAAGATGGTACGGGAATAACCGTACCGAAACGTTGCCAGCCAACGAAGACTAGATGGACCTCACTCCCATAGATTAGTATGCGCGACTTCGGAAGAAATGGACGAATCCGCAATCAGTTCAGACCGTGCAAATCCCGGAAACTAATTCTACTGCTACTATTACTAGTTCTGTTACTACTAATACTACTACCTTTACTACTACTACTACAATTGCTACTACTACTACTATTACAATTACTACTACTGATTCGAATTCTACTTCTACTACAATAACTACTATTACTCTGGTCACTACTGCTACTCCAACTACTGTTACTGCTACTGCTACTTTTGCTAATTCTATTAATAGTGTCTTCTTATTTTACTTCTACTTCTACTACGCCTATTAAAGCTGTCACTACAAACAATATTATTACTGCTACTATTAATAATACTACTGCTTCTACTACTATAGCAAATACTGCTAGTACTGTTACACTTTTTCTATTTCTACTACTTAAACTTCTGATACTAATACAATGACTATTGCTACTGCTTATATTAATTTTACTAATACTACTACCACTCCTATTACTAATACTAACAGTACTACTTTTAATACTAAAACTACTACTACTGCTAAAACTACTGATTCTCCTACTAATAACACTTCTATTTATATTGCATTTACTAATAGCAGGACTACTGCTACTACTAATACTGCTACAACTTCTCTAAATACTACTAATAATAATACTAATAAAAGTTCTCCTATTACGAAAACCACTGTTACTGCTTCTAAATCAAAGTTTTACTACTAGTAGTAGAACTGTTACTACTTCGACTATTTAAGATTATTAAAAATATTGTTATTGTTTTATTTTTATCCTTTTTAATTTTGTGATCATTTTTATTAGTTTTATTACTATAGTTATTATTTATATTATTCATATCATTTATAATATGATTTTTAATGCTTAATTTATATACGTTACCAAAAATCGATGGAATCCTTTAAGAGGTTTTAATATAAATTATTTTTACGGGTCTTAATAGTTTGCCAACCAAATAACCAATTCGAGCGTTGGCGTATTCGTCAATAAAAAAATTTGTCTCGTCGGAATACACAAAAACATTGCTATAAAATTTGTTCAAATAATTGGACTTATTACAGTTAAATACTGTTTGTTGCGAAGAGCTAATATATATTCAAGTATGTATTAGGTGTTGCGAACCTAGTAACAAATTAGTCCAGTTGTGACCAGAAGGATAAACCAAAGACGGCATGAACGGAAAGTATAATCTCATGCACATTCGTTCCGTGCTTACTGGCGACTCATCAGTAGGAGCCGGTATTACGCCCTTTAACCACTATATATTTGTACCGTCCTATTATTCCACATTCTTTGACCAAATATATAGTGGTTAAAGGGCGTAATACCGGCTCCTACTGATGAGTCGCCAGTAAGCACGAAACGAATGTGCATGAGATTATACTTTCCGTTCATGCTGCCTTTGGTTTATCCTTCTGGTCACAACTGAACTAATTTGTTACTAGGTTCGCAAAACCTAATACATACTTGAATTGAAGATATAGTCGCTTTGGTGTTAATATTTTCGTTTACATGGATCCCATAAACTGAGTCGTCAAAAATTAAATCATATAACTTACATGTTTTGACATGTTACTGTAAGTAGCATGATCGTTTATTTACAAAGTAATTGTGTACAATCTTGAAGAAGATATTCGAGTAAGCACGAAACGAATGTGCATGGGATTATACTTTCCGTTCATGCTGCCTTTGTTTTATTCTTCTGGTCACAAGTGAACTAATTTGTTACTAGGTTCGCAACACCTAATACATACTTGCATATATATTAGTTCTCCGCAACAAACAGTATTTAACTGATATTTGAGGTTTGACAGTGAGACTAAGCTCCCACCTTTCGTAATATCGCATAAAATATACTTGCCTGGAAAATTCACAAACATTTTTTTTAAATTTTTGGCCACACGCTTTAGAGTTATACAATTAAAAAGTTATTCAATACGCGTGTCGAGATGTCAAATCAGTAAATTTATTTTTCGAGCTTCAGGTAAACATCAACCACATTGTTACTGACCTTATTGCACCCATGCAAGAATACAGGCAGTCTCACGTCCTCACTGATTTGTACATTCCATAGTCATCATCAAGCGACGATGTCAATCTTATCAACGGAGATAAAACTGTAATGCATATATAAAGAAATCAACGCTAGACATTCTGCTCTCACCTCTTCTAGTCTCGCATACATTACACTTAAATGGAAATCTTAGCTGCATAACTTATATGCAGTCTGGAACATTAAATCTTTGCACCTTGCGTAATATGCATATGAGGCCTGAAATGAACAAATCACGAATCGCGCGTGTGGTGATAAAAATTGTTTAAATCATTCTTTAAATTGAAATTGCAAGCATGAAGTAAGCACCAATCCCATTGTATTTAACCAGTCGTCGAAGAATGTAGCAAGACTATCGTCAGTCGTCCATGTTCTGTTCTCGCTGAATTATATGCATAGGCTCATCGCCGAATTTGAAGTAACTGGCCACAGGCACGACAGTGCATAAAAAATTTAGAAAAGTTATATCTTAGAATAAATAGAGTTTTGATTGGCCCATAGGTTTTATAACCAACGTCTTCCAAACTGGAGTATCTTGTATTTCAATATTTATATACAATTGCCCTGTTGTTTCCAGTAGGATTACTTTGCTCATTGTCCACATGTTCTGTTTACAAATTTTGATACTCATCTCCCAGTGCATTTCTTAACATTTCGCCCACAACATGAAAATTCACAACAGTAAAAAAATTAACCTTGTTCGGATAGGCGAAGTTCAGATAATTTCGAGGATGGTTGCGCAGTGCGCGTTTCAAATGCTGAATCGCCGCGATTTGCTTTCATGGGTTGTTGCTTTGCACTATCAATTTCGTGACGATCCGACTGCTGTCCGTTTCCAAGTACGCATCAAGTTTGTTGGCCGGGTGTGGATTTGTCCCTTTCTTCCGAAGGCTTCAACATGGTCCATACTAACAACTGGAAATGAGATATGACCTAGTTCTCGTACCTAACTTCCTGCAGCTAGTATGAACGATGTTGAAACCTTCGGAAGAAAGGGACGAATCTGCACTCAGCCAACAAGATGGTGAACCCGACGCGTACCTCGAAATGGGGATCAGTCGGATGTTTGCAAAACTGATTGTGCAAAGCGACACCCCGTAAACGCAAATCGCCGAGAATTAATATCAGGCAATGTTGCACCCAACCTGTCGCGTCAAACACAAGTTGATTGAGAAGAGGTTATTCCCTGAAATTTGTTTAAATTTAGTTTATTTACTAAATCATTGGGTTGGAGCCTGTTACATGTGGAGCGCATACCTTATAGCGTGAGTTGGCTTTGATGGTTAATTCCCTCCGAATTATGTCTATTAGAATTCGGCAAAATGTATTTAAACAAGTAAATGAAATCATTTCTTACCCAATCTATCATTGCGTAATTGAATAACTCACCTGAATTTAACGCAAACTGAAAAAAGCTAATTTTCGTGATTGCATAGACATTGTGTAGGCCACATTTCCAGTCAATCACAACGTATGCGAGTCTGCCAAGTGTGAAAGCCGCCTACCTGATTTTGCATAACTTCCGCAGGCTTCACAGCTCGATTCTTTCGTAGTCAGTTTGCCCTCGTACTCTGATGATGACAACGGAAGTTCGAAACTTGCCGATACATACAACTTCCGAGAGTTTTGCTATATTGTGCGACAGGCTAAATTTAATAGAATTGTAAAGATTTCATTATATGATATAAACAACAAGGTATTGCTTAAACCAATGAAAATGTGTCGAAATTAAATTTATCAAAACTGCCTCATCTGTGGTTTGACTAATGCAGTCTGAAGTTAATTCGGCGGCCATTGGCGGCCATTGGCGGTCATTGGCGGCCATTAGCGGCCTGTGGCGGTCGTTGGCGGTCATTGGCGGTCATTGACGGTCATTGGCGGACATTTGCGGTCATTGGTGGCCATTGGCGGTCAATGGCGGCCAGTGGCGGTCATTGGTGGCCAGTGGTGGGCATTGGTGGCCATTGGCGGTCACTAATGGCCAATAAGCGGCCACTGGCGGTCACTGGCGGTCATTGGTGGCTATTGGCGGTCACTGGTGGTCACTGGCGGCCATTAGCGGTCACTGGCGGTCACTGGTGGCCATTAGCGGCCACTGGCGGTCACTGGCGACCATTGGCGGTCGCCTTCTTCAGCTTGTTTATTATCACAAGTTTCAAAGAAAAACTGGCCTGCTACATTAGTTTGTATTTTAAAACTTGTGATGATGTGTGCACTAAAAAATTCGGCCGCCAATGGCCTCCAAGGACCGCCAATGGCCGCCGAATTATCTTAAAGAATCAAAACAACTGGAACTCAGCCGAGGTTAGCTAAAACACAGATTAAGCAGTTATCTACTCTGTATGTCGTGCACAAGGTTCAAAAGTAGATGGGTTGGGTCCAACCAACCATTAATAAAATCAAGTGCTGTCAGTTAGCGAGCGAAACCTCGTTTTATTTGATAATTAGTGGATGAAACTAAGATTGACAATAAGATTTCTGTGTGCAATGGTTTTGCTCATTCATTTGGCTTGGGGTAAGATAATTAGCCGATATATGAAAATTGCGCCTTCAAACTTCAAATTAACACTTAACAAGGCAGAAAAGAATCGATTTATTCGCCTAAATATGTGCAATCAATAATTATTAAGCCTTTTCGGTATAATAATGTTGGTATCGGTTACTAACACAATAGCCATAGTGTTAGTATCCTTTACAGGCTCGGTATATATATGTTATATAAAGGGAGTGAGCGTTGAAGTCGCATTGTCGAGACTATAGGATGTTAGCTACTCTACTGCAGGTTTACACATTCGTCTAGGAGATTGTATCGTCCTATTATCCCACATTCCTCACCCAAATATATATTGGTTAAAGGGTGTAATACCGGCTCCTACTGATGAGTCGCCAGTGAGCAACAAACAATATATAGCTCATCCAGTAGACCGGTTTAGTCCTTAATGGTAACTCATCACGTACTGTGCAGAATTTGCGCGGACAGGTCTCGAACCGGGGCATGTCTGCTTTGAAATCTATGTTTATAACCACTGAGCCACTCTGCGCATTCTACACACAATTTTCAGTTATATAATAACAATTGTTGCTCGATTAAACTGTCCTTTATTTGAAGCATATATTGACATACCGTTATACCGTAAAGTTCCAATTAACTACCCTTAATCTGTCATTAAAGAAAAGACACCAAACTACCTGGGAAAGTGTTAGTGACATAAAACTTTTTACTGTTAAATGTACAATGATTGCGCGGACGGTGATAATTATTTAAATCAAGTTTTCGATCTTGACATAATCACGTGCCCCATTATGCACATAAATTTTTCAGTTTAACCGCCCGCGCAACCAAAGTTCGTTTAGTTATATAAATGTGCAAGTCAATAACACGTCCCCGGGTAGCGCATTTTCTGTTCCAGATTTCGGTTGGTTAGTTGGAAATTCAGGTCTTAAGAGACGTAATATAGGCTCTACGTAAATGAAAGGCTAGCCAAGAAACATTGATTAGTTTACAATTGAAAATTGTGTTTAGTATGCTGCAGGATGACCTGTTTGGTGCAGCAACAGATTCTGAAACCGGCGTATCCCGATTCGAGCCCTGCTAACCTTAATTTAATCTACAGTACCGGGTTATACAGCATCGAGGAGGTTTTGCGAAAAAATGGACTTTAAACCGTCTATTAAGAACAATAATTCTTTAAATCAAGTTTGCGAGCTTGAGGTAAACACCAATCCCATTGTATTAAACCAGTCGTCGAACAACATAACAAAACTACCGCCAGCCGCAACGCACTGACGCGTTTCGACCTTCCATGATCATCATCAGAGTACGACGGCAAACTGACTATCGAGGATCAAACCGCATTGAATATATATGGAAATCAAATTTAGATATGCGGCTCTCACGTCTAGCAGTCTCGCATACATTGAACTTGACAGGAAATGTCGGCTGCACAATTTCTACGCAGTCACGAACATTAACTGTTTGCAGCTTTCGCCACATATACATATATAGGCAATACAATTTTACAATAATTGATTGCGCGGGTGGTGGTCACGATTTCCATATATATTCAATGCGGTTTGATCCGCGATAGTCAGTTTGCCGTCGTACTCTGATGATCATGGAAGGTCGAAACGCGTCAGTGCGTTGCGGCTGGCGGTAGTTTTGCTATGTTGTTCGACGACTGGTTAAATACAATGGGATTGGTGTTTACTTGAAGCTCGCAAAATTGATTTAAATAATTGGTACCACCACCCGCGCAATCAATTATTGTTAAACAATAATTCTTGTTGAATGAAGTTGTATAATTAGTTAAGTGCCCTAATCATATATTCACCTGTCGCCATATTACTCGTTGAAAAAAAACAGTCGGCCATAAACGCAATTCAAGGCCGTGTATATTAGCTATATTGTGTAATGATTTAGGCACTGTGGTTGAGGCGAGCCTTCTGGCCTAAGCCAAGCGTGCGCTTCCTGGGATCTGTTCAATAATGATGCCTAGTCACGCTGCAAACTCAAGTTAGTCAATCCAAATTAAAATTTGGCATTTATAATCTGCGCACTCCACGATAGTTTGTTTGTTTGTTTAAATTAGGTTGGATATGCAACGGGCATAATTTTAATTGCCCGCGAAAGGGCCACTAGCGAAGCGTGACGTCAGTCTTGAGTATAGACGTATTCACGTGATGTGCGCGGGGCGCAACGAGTACAAAATCGCGATGCATTTGCCGAGTCGGAGCACACTACAGTTCCCTGGCAGCAATTAAACTTTCCCTTGCGCTGACCAGTTACACTCGGCAATTGCGATCGCTTAACTTATAAGGTGGGTCTGGCGGTCTGTCAGTCTCTTCGTGTCGCCGCACCTCGTGTGGCTCTCAACTAAGCGCTTGCCCTACCCTGCGTTTCTCACCCACCTACTTTATGTCAATTTGCCTAAAGAAGGTAATTTGGTGAGGCTTCCACCAACAGCCTCCGACACGGACAAGAGAGCGGTGTGCACTTCAAGGCTGGCTGGACTTCAAGACAAGCGCATCGGTTCTGCTACTACTCCGATTCGCGGCTTTTTCCATTGAACTTTTGAATGGCCCTTTTTGAACCCACCAGTTTATGGACAAACCTCGCACTCGTGGTGAAACCACGCCGGAAGTACGTGTTAATTAGATATATATATATATATATATATATATATATATATATATATATATGCAAATATAATATTATTTTTTATATTCAAAATAATATGCATTTACAGTGTTATTTGTCAGTGTGCGTTTGCTTAGGCATATGCAGTATGTAAAAGTAATTTTCTTAATTAAATACATAGTTTATTTTCATGCGTCAACTAGGCTCATTTGAGAGCCACGTTCACGAAAAAGTCAGCCAGCAGACAAACATCGCAAGATTCAAAATGGTTGGGTTGTTTGTTGGAAGGAACACTCAACAGAACTGCATATTCTATCATCAAAGTCATCATATTATCAATAACCTGTCTCAATGATGTTCAAGAGAAATTGCCAAAACATTATATATATATATATATATATATATATATATATATATATATATATATATAAACAAGTGTACATTTACATAAAAACACCTTTGTGCTGAGACAATAGAAGATTGCCTTGCAAGTGTGTGCGTTAATTAATGAAGTCGCGATACAACTCGACAACTTGTTCAAATGTAAAGTGTATAATACACGTGGATTTTTTATGTACCAAAATACGGCGAGGCTAGTGAATCACGTGTTATTGTACTTTAAGCATTATGACATGTTTGACAAATTACCCATGCCAAGTAAAAAAGTTGTAGGTCCATTATTCTTTCCAACAGATTATATATATGCATAAATATATAGAAATATATTCATATATATATATATATATATATATATATATATATAAACATATACATATTTGTTTTTCTGTGTTTCTTTGATACCAGAACACCAATTTCGCATGTAAATAAATGCACTATTAGTTTAATGTAGAGCCTCAGGATAGAAATCAACTTTCTAGAGAATCGTTGACGAGAGCCATACATTGCTTACTCATTAATTCAAAGGAAAACATGTATAAATATTCACTATTTTCACTCAATGATTCCGATGCCAATAACTATAATTCTACTTATCAACCATTTGTTTACTTGTTCAAATATGCACACGTTTATTTACTCATTTATTGAACCAATCATTAATTAACCGAATCATGTATTTATTCATTCAGTAATTAAGTCACCACATCAGTCATTCATTCATGTATTCAATCTATCAATCATAATCCATTTATTTCAGAAATTATCCAATCTTACTTTCAATCACTTATTGAAACAAGCTAACATTCATTCTTCCAGTTATTCATTCATCCATTCATCCGTAGATCCATATATGCATCCATTCTTTCATTTGTCCGTTCGTTCGTTCATTCATTCATTTATTCATTAATTTACTTATTCATTCATTCATTCACTCATTCATTCGTTCATTTATTCATTCCATCATTAATTCATTCTTTCATTTACTTATTTGTTTATTCATTTATTCATCTGTCATTCATTCATTCATTCATTCCTGTATGCCAAAAATTCTGGACATTATGTGATGTGTTCCCAATAAGGACGAAACCCGTCTATTGGATGAATTGCCTTTCTACACTAAACAATTCTTAGTTTATCCTGGCAAATGTATGTATTTAATGGGTCAGGTGTTTATATCAACTTCGCAAATGTAATTGTTATCACCGACCGCACAACCAATGTTCGTTTAATTATGTAAATGTTCATTTCAATACCACTTCTCCATGTAGTGTGGTGCCTGTTCAATAATGTCAAGTAGGAGATGGTTAGTTGGAACCTTTGGTCTAAATGGACTCCATATGAACTCCACCTAAAAAAACGACTAATCCAGTTACATTAGTTATTATATAACTGAAATTTGTGTGTTGTGTGCGGCAGGGTGGCTCAATAGTTAGAGCACCAGATTACGAATTAGACGTGCTCAGGTTTCAGCCCTGTCCGCGGTATATTGTGGCCAGTACTTGATGAGTTCCCAATAAGGACGAAACCGGTCTACTGGATGAATTGCCTTTTCTACACTATACAATTCTTAGTTTATACTGACATATGTAAGTAAGTAATGGGCAATACAGTGAAATCCGCCAGGAAGCTGTATTGCTGATGTCGCCTTGCCCGAATGCTAACTTGGCCATAATGGTGTTGTGGAGAGGTTTAGTTTGCCTCATTTCTGTGAGTTATCCTAATAAATTTACTCATAGTAGCAAGGTATTACTTCTCTCTCTCTCTGCCTCTCCCTCTCTCGCTCGCGCGTAAATCTCACTAATAATTTGTTTAAATTTACTTATATACTTTTTTTCACTCCGTATGGTTATATGGAAGAGAAACATTAGTCACTTTTGACTATTGTATGGCTGGACATAATGATGATGATGATGATGATGATGAATTAATGGGGCAGGTGTTTATATCAAGATCGTAACCTTTATTAAATTAATTGTTATCACCGCCCGCTCAACCAATGTTCGTTTAATTATATAAATTCTTTAAATCAAGTTTGCGAGCTTGAAGTAAACACCAATCTCATTGTATTTAACCAGTCGTCGAACAACATAACAAAACTACCGCCATCAGCAACGCACTGACGCGTTTCGTCCTTCCATGTTCATCATCAGAGTACGACGGCAAACTGACTAGCGAGGATCAAACCGCATTGAATATATATGGAAATCAAATTTAGATATGCGGCTCTCACCTCTAGCAGTCTCGCATACATTGAACTTGACTGGAAATGTCGGCTGCACAATTTCTATGCAGTCACGAACATTAACTGTTTGCAGCTTTCGCCACATATGCATATATAGACGATACAATTTAACAATAATTGATTGCGCGGGTGGTGGTAACAATTCTTTAAATCAAGTTTGCGAGCTTGAAGTAAACGCCAATCCCATTGTATTTAAACAGTCGTCGAACAACAATAAATGTTCGTTTCAATACCATTTCCCCATGTAGTGTGGTGTCCGTTCAGTAATGACAGATTGGGAATGGTTAGTTGGAACTTTGGGTCTAAATAGATGCCATATGAGTTCCAACCTGCCGCAAACTAAACACAACTTTCAGCTTTATATGAACTTCCAATTTTTCCTTAGGCATTTCTTCGAGTGTAGCATGTGTAGTATATCTGTAGGTCTAGATTTTCAATTAGCCTCCTGTGGAAGTGATATTTATGTGAAGATTTATAGCAATGTTTTGATTTTATTTGTTACTTCAACATAAAATAAGTATTGTCTATAAGTTAACGAAGGCAATCCCACCAGTAAACCACTTTCGTATTTACTGGTAATTCGTGAAATATTGTCTGGTATTAAGCAAGTTCTCAGTACGGAGGAAATCAATATACTTTATGAATCTTCCTTGAAAACTTGGTCTATACAAAGTTTATATTGACAAAAATATACATAACCAATTATTGTTACTTCGCGATGTAGCAAATATCTAGTTGGGAATTAAGGTAGAAATAGGTGTCATATAGGCTCTATTTGAAGGAAACGCTAATCAAAAAAGCATAAAAAAGTATTTAACCGAAATTTGCGTGTAGTATGGTGTAAGGTTCGTGGAGCAAATGGATTTCTAGACACTCTGCAGAAAATGGGCCCCGATTCAAGACTCGTTTGCGACAAATTCGAAGGAGTACTTGACGAATTCCAAATAAGAACGAAACCGCTCACCTGGTTGGATTTCCTCTGCTACCCTAGATAATGCCTAATTTGTACTGATCAAAATATTTATAATCAAATTTCCGTCATAAATCATTAATTCAATGTAAATTTTATTCATTTACTTATTTTTTTTATTTATTTACTTAATAAAATAATAAATTAATCATTTATTTAATTATCTCATTTATTATGTATTTATTTTAATATATGCACATTTCTTTATTTTATTTATTTATATAGATAGTTAGTTCATTAGTTAGTCTCTAGTGCACAATGTCTCCACGAGAATTTCGTTATCGAATTTCTCTTTTTGTCGCACCCTATATAAATTTAATTATAAATATATATAAATTTAATTATAATTATAAATATAAGACTAAATATAAATAAATGGAAAAATATTAATGCAAAAATATAAATATAATTATAACATACAATATAATATAAATATAAATATATATATATATATATATATATATATATATATTATTCTAAAATAGATATAGTTATCAATATAAATACAAACAACTATAATTATAAATATAAGAAAATAAACTATAACTTTTTTAAATATATTTACAAAATATTAATATGATTCTAATATAAATATAAATATAAATATAAATATAAATATAAATATAAATATAAATATAAATATAAATATAAATATAAATATAAATATAAATATAAATATAAATATAAATATAAATATAAATATAAATATAAATATAAATATAAATATAAATATAAATATAAATATAAATATAAATATAAATATAAATATAAATATAAATATAAATATAAATATAAATATAAATATAAATATAAATATAAATATAAATATAAATATAAATATAAATATAAATATAAATATAAATATAAATATAAATATAAATATAAATATAAATATAAATATAAATATAAATATAAATATAAATATAAATATAAATATAAATATAAATATAAATATAAATATAAATATAAATATAAATATAAATATAAATATAAATATAAATATAAATATAAATATAAATATAAATATAAATATAAATATAAATATAAATATAAATATAAATATAAATATAACTATATAATTAATATAAATATAATAATAAATATAAATATAAATATAAATATAAATTATAAATATAAATATAAATATAAATATAAATATAAATATAATATAATATAAATATAAATATAAATATAAATAAATAAATATAATAAATAAAATATATTAAAATACAAATATAAATATAAATATAAATATAAATAAATAAACTATAAATATAAATATAAATATAAATATAAATATAAATATAAATATAAATATAAATATAAATATAAATATAAATATAAATATAAATATAAATATAAATATAAATATAAATATAAATATAAATATAAATATAAATATAAATATAAATATAAATATAAATATAAATATAAATATAAATATAAATATAAATATAAATATAAATATAAATATAAATATAAATATAAATATAAATATAAATATAAATATAAATATAAATATAAATATAAATATAAATATAAATATAAATATAAATATAAATATAAATATAAATATAAATATAAATATAAATATAAATATAAATATAAATATAAATATAAATATAAATATAAATATAAATATAAATATAAATATAAATATAAATATAAATATAAATATAAATATAAATATAAATATAAATATAAATATAAATATAAGTATAAATATAAATATAAATATAAATATAAATATAAATATAAATATAAATATAAATATAAATATAAATATAAATATAAATAAAACTATAAATATAAATATAAAGATAAAAATAAATAAAAAAATTATTTATATAATTTTATATATTCAACCCATTCACACGACGAACAAATTGAACACCTTGTTTAAAGCACGCGACGACCTTGCACGCAACTCTAAATTACTCACACCATTACTTGTACGCGCTCTCGCACTCGCACGTATCGATGAGCTCAGTAAACCTGTAATCAACAAACAAGTGATAAACATCGATTGACGCATCCGAATAGCACCTAATTCCCGAATAAATCTCGCTGAAGTCAAAAACCAAAAGCTACAAAAGTCCAAAACCTCAGACATAAACCTATATCGGTCGGACGTCTCCTGCTTTGCCGACGACTATCTAAATTATCTCGTAGACCCTTCTCTATTCCCACTCCGCCTGCCGAGATGCTCGATAACGGAGACGCTGAGAACCTAAGTTGGCTCAACATTTCGCCAGCCTCCGCCGTTCTAGCAGTTAAAGTTATAAAATCTAAACACCAGTTTGATCAATACGGTGTCTCTGTCAGCATGATTGCCCTTCTTGTTTGGAAACACTTCTCTCTGGTTGCTGATGTTATCAATCGATGCCTCGAAATTACCTAACTTCCCCCTGAATGGCCTAATTCGACGATCTTTCTTATCCGAATCTACTCACTCAAATATCTCCGCCCAATAACTATTGTCCCTGCTTTCACCAAAACCTTCGACAGGGTCTTATATAACTCAATCTAATCCGACATTAAATCTCGAGATAACTTCTGTCTACTCGACGAGCAACATGGCTATCTGAAGGGCCGCACCTCTTCCACCAATTTAGTCATTGTACTTAATTACTGCTAATCCTCTCCCTCTAAAGGTCATGGATGCTCTCTCCAATTCCTAAATATTGAATCCGCCTTATTGATCAATGGTATTTACGGCAGCGTCCTCAATCTTATCAGTTACCATCTCCAACACCGTTACACACCTGTAAAAGTCGGAAATTGTCACTCGAGGTCAGCCCTTATTCAATCTGGAGTTCCTCAGGGCGCTGTACCTGGTCCTATACTCTTCAACCTAACACTCGCACAGGTGCAGGTTGAGGATAACCTATTCAAGCTGTACAAATGTGCAGATGGCCTGGTAATCGTATTCAGTAACCCAACAGCATCCGACCCTTCCTCACCTCTTATCACTCAGCTCTTATCCTCGCTACACTCGCTGCTTAGCAGAATCGGTCTCACATTAAACCCAGAACAGACTCGTCTGATGAAACTTACCTCTCTCCCGAATGCAAATTGTCCCTTTGATATTAAAGTAATTGACTCGGCCAAGCGCCTTGGTATCTCCTTTTCTAAATCGCTAGACTTCTTCCCACATCTTCAACATACTACCTCCAAACTCTTCAAGTTTAATCTGCTTCAAGACTAACAATCCCACCCTCCAACTCACACTGTCCAAGGTCTATATCCTACCCCTCATATCATAAGCAACCAAAATTTACTGCCCTCTCACTCTAGTCTCTTACGCCATCGAACAAATTTAGTCCAGATTTCTAAATCGAGTCTTGCCTCACAGCCAGAATTATCCGGAACGCCTACTCCAGGCTAACCTTCTTCCGCTATGGTTAACCCATCACTTATGAGTCATTTCGTACGCTCATAAGATCACAACTAGCCAATCAAAGTCAAACTAGGCTCACCCAAGTCCCCACCCCGCTACACGCTATAGCAACTCGTTATTCAATCCAATCCCCTCACACTCCCAATACATTTAACAAAATCTCTCTTATCCAATGCCACAAGTGTATTCTACGCTCTTCCCGCGGAAATAAAGCTTCTATCCCAATACGTGTTTTAAAAGGCGGCTCATAATCTCTTCTTTAACAAATTTCTATGCGAGACGTCTGATAGTTAGAGAAACTAGTTTCTCCTTAACCCATAACACTTCTTTTTATCTTCAGGTTATTTATTTGTTACTAGTTTCGGAGTATAAAGTTTCTTCTGGCTAGCCTCCAATTTCCATTATTCGCCTCTGCTGCTAAATTTCTAATTCTTGACCCTCTGATACCATTTCTATGCTCATTTTTATTCTACCGCATCCAAATATTGAACACTTTTCCACGATTTGTTCAGCAAACAATCGGAAACCCTAAAAGTCTACTGGACCATCTGACAGTAAACATCGGACGCTGATTCCTCTTCACCTTCCATCAGTCGTAATCTCGCTCAACGGAAGCCAGTGAACCCTGCACGCAGCACTGACATCCTGGCTCTCCACAAGCTTCAATCTAGTCGACTT